>JAOPSE010000037.1:24959570-25030935 GCA_029449295.1 Zea luxurians
CCCCTGGTCGGGGCGCATTCGAGGCTGGGAGAAGGCGTGGGGGGTCTGGCTTCCCCATCGCGGCCGACACCCGCCATTGGAGGGCGTCATGGGGAAGAGGATCAGGGGACATCCGTGACCCCTCCCAGTCGGCCTCCAGGGTCATCTCCCAAAGCGACAGCCGCCGCTCCGCCAGGGGAGCACCCTCCGACGGTGGATGGCGGCAACCACTCCCGCGGCGGTGAGTCCCCCCTCCCAACGCCTTCAGGGCCTGGAGAAGAGGTTCGAGGTTCTTCTGCCTCTCGTGTGGAGTCCCGTGGCGCCAGGCGTCGGGAGCGGCGGTGACAACCCGCTGAGAAACGGCGGGAGCAACTCTTCGTCATTCCGGTAGAACCACCGGCGCTGCCAACCCTTGTTTGAGGATGCGAGGACGGCAGGGATATACTGCGACGACCGTACTGCCTCAACAAAAGGGTGCAGCCGCCGGCCCGCACCGCTGCGCGGACCTTCCTCTCCCCCGTCGGCGAGGCAAAAAGCTCGGCGAAGAAGAGATGGGTCCACAAATCCCAATGGGGGGCGATCCCCAAATACCCCTCGCACACCGCTACGAAGATAGCGGCCTGCGAGATGGAGTTGGGGGTGAGGTTGTGCAACTCCACCCCGTAATGGAACAGGATGGCCCGCATAAAGCGGCTCGTCGGCACACCCAAATCCCCGCTCATGGAAGGAGATGAAGCTCACGACGTACCCCGGCGGAGGGGATGGAGTGACTCCGCCCGCGGGAGGAATCCATTCCGGCCGCTGCTCATCGGTGAGAGGGCGGAGCAAACCCTCGCCGACGAGGTCCTCCAGGTCACCCGCCGTCACCGTGGAGGAGGGCCACGGGTCGCGCGGCGAGATGATGGTCACCCGGTCAGCCATCGCCGAAGCAGAAAGGATGGCGGCGCGAAGGACAGGGGAGGGCGGTTTCCTTTTCCCTGGCTAGATCTCTCAGACTGCAAAAAACCTAAGAGGGAGACAAGAAGCGGAGTCGAGAACCGTCACCGGATCCTCTCCGGGGTATATAAAGACCAAGGTGAAAACGGTTCCAACGTACCGCCCGAACCGGACGCGGAGTTCAAAAACGCAAAGCAAAACAGCCGTTCCTCGAACGGCTCGCGCATGCAACGGCAGCCTCGCCGACCGCTCGCCCCGGCGCATTAACTCCGCGGCTGGACAGGCGGTGCTTCTGGCAGGAGCAGCTGGCGACGTTTCGCCTTCGCCAAAACGACCACACCAAAAAAGGTACGCCACGTCGTTCAATTTCGTGTCCTTTTTCCCTTTTTTCTCTTTCTCTATCTCTTGCAACAGGGACCGGGAAAGGGAATACCCCAAAGGATCCTTCCCCATGAAGGAATTAGGCTCCGAGCCTCCTTACTGATCAGGGGTTCGAAGGCTGGCCCCCCGAAGGGTTCAACAGTCGCCTCAGATCGCGTGGGCCCGACACCCACTACTGGTCAGGGGTTCGAAGGTCGGCCTCCCGAAAGGTTCCACGACCGCCTCAGGCTACTCGGGCTCCGCGCCCATTCTGATCAGGGGTTCGAAGGCTGGCCCCCCGAAGGGTTCACAGTCGCCTCAGACACCGAGCGAGGGATGACCAGGGGTACGTTCGATACAACCAAGGCTCGGGCTGCGCTCCCGAGGTACCCTAGGACATTTCCGAGACCAGCGGGAACGATCCTGTAACGGAATCCCATCGGAGGGAGGCATCGAGCCCTCGGACCCCGTCGCCAGGGGACCGGGTCCGGCAGGTCACCGCAGGTACTTTTGGGCGTGCCTCCGGGCCCCTAGCCGACCCCCAACGAACGGGGCACGGACGTCCACTCGGATTACCCGATTGCAGCTCACCGGAGACACCATGTTCGGTGCCCATCGAGGGTAACATGGCGCTCTCCCCCCCTCCTCCTTGTGGAAAGGCGACGTAGGGGCGTATGTAAAAAAGCCGAGTCTGTCCCTGATCGTCCTCTCGCCCTGCGCGGAGGCTCGGGGGCTGCTCTCGCAAACCCGGCTCCGGCCGAACCGTTGATAGCGTCAACATACCAGCCCGAGAACTTGGGCCCCGACAGTGCACCCGAGCTACGGCCTGTTCGCATGAGGGAACCGCCAGACCAAGCCGAAGCATTACGCAAGGCATTAAGACCTCGAAGGAGTGAAACCACTCCTCCGAGGCCTCGGGGCTACACCCGGCGGGTGCGCTCGCGCGCACCCACCGGAGCAAAGTGCAACCGAGAAAGGCTGGTCCCCTTGCAAAAAAGTGCGACGAAAGCCTCCAAGCGAGTGCTAACACTCCATTCGAGGCTCGGGGGCTACTGTCGGGGACCATAATTAGGGGTACCCTCAAGACGCCTAATTCTCAGCTGGTAACCCCCATCAGCATAAAGCTGCAGAGGCCTGATGGGTTTGATTAAGTCAGGGATCAGTCCATACGAGCGACTCGATCACGCCACGCCCGAGCCTAGCCTCGGGCAAGGGCAGCCGACCCTGAGGTGTTTCCGTCTCTCCCGAGGCCCCCTTTTTACGGCAGACGCATCTCCGGCTCGCCCGAGGCCTTGCCTTCGTTAAGAAGCAACCCTGACTAAATCACCGCGCCGACCGACCAAGTCACTGGGGCATTTGACGCAAAGGGTAAGACTGACGGGCGGCCAGGCTTGGCCAAAAGCGCCATAGGAAGCTCCGCCCGACCCAGGGCTCGGACTCGGGCTAAGGCCCCGGAAGACGACGAACTCCGCTCCGCCCGACCCAGGGCTCGGACTCGGGCTAAGGCCCCGGAAGACGACGAACTCCGCTCCGCCCGACCCCAGGGCTCAGACTCGGGCTAAGGCCCCGGAAGACGGCGAACTCCCTCCGCCCCCCAGGGCTCGGACTCGGGCTAAGGCCCCGGAAGACGGCGAACTCCGCTCTGCCCGACCCAGGGCTCGGACTCGGGCTAAGGCCCCGGAAGACGGCGAACTCCGCTCCGCCCGACCCAGGGCTCGAACTCGGGCTAAGGCCCCGGAAGACGACGAACCCCGCTTCGCCCGACCCAGGGCTCGGACTCCAACCTGGCCTCTGCCGAACTCTCCGCCTCGCCCGACCCAGGAGCTCGGGCTCGGCCTCGGCCATGCAGGACAGACTCGACCTCGGCTTCGGAGGAGCCTCCACGTCGCCCGACCTAGGGCACAAGTCCGCCACGTCAACAGGAAGCGTCATCATCACCCTACCCCGAGCCGACTTGGGCCGCAGAGGACAGGACCGGCGTCCCATCTGGCCAGCTCCGCCAGATAGGCAATGATGGCGCCCCGCTAGATCCATGACGATGGCGGCTCTCAGCTCCCTTACGGAAGCAGGGGACGTCAGCAAGGGCCCAACCACTCCGATAGCTGTCCCCCCGACAGGCTCCATTGCTTCTCCGACGGCCACGACGCCCACACCAGCTGGGCGCCAAGATCTCTCCGGCTGCCACCTTGGCATGTACTTAGGGCACTAGCTCTCCCCCGCTAGACACGTAGCACCTTGCTACACCCCCATTTGTACACCTGGATCCTCTCCTTACGCCTATAAAAGGAAGGACCAGGGCCTTCTTAGAGGGGGTTGGCCTCGCGGAACGAGGGCAGGGGCAGGCGCTCTCTTGGGGCCGCTCGCTCCCCTCACCCGCGCGGACGCTTATAACCCCCTACTGCAAGCGCACCCGACCTGGGCGCGGGACGAACACGAAGGCCGCGGGATCTCCCGCCTCCCACACACAACCCGGCTCCGGCCACCTCGCTCTTCCCCCTTCGCGCTCGCCCACGCGCTCGACCCATCTGGCTGGGGCACGCGGCACACTCACTCGTCGGCCCGGG
This sequence comes from Zea luxurians, assembly GCA_029449295.1. Classification (NCBI taxonomy): domain Eukaryota; kingdom Viridiplantae; phylum Streptophyta; class Magnoliopsida; order Poales; family Poaceae; genus Zea; species Zea luxurians. The sequence goes on from JAOPSE010000037.1 coordinate 24,963,410, forward strand.
GACCCCCCGGTCTCGAAACGCCGACAAGTGGATTTGCTGAATACTCTATATGCCCTTGTGTTTTAGTCATAACCATGTAAAAAACCTTCTACTGCTTTAGGAGCAAATTTTCAATTTCTACCTCTTCTAACAAGAATAAAGCACTTGCTCCCAAAAACTCTAAAATAAGAAATATTGGGCTTTTACCGGTGAGGAGTTCATATGATGTTTTCTTGAGGATTCGGTGAAGGTAGAGCCGGTTGATGGAGTAGCAAGCAGTGTTAATCGCCTCCGCCCAAAACCGATATGATGTCTTGTATTCCTCAAGCATGGTCCTCGCCATATCATAAAGAGTTCTGTTCTTTCTCTCACCAACACCATTTTGTTGAGGTGTGTAGGCAGAAGAGAACTCATGCTTGATGCCCTCCTCCTCAAGAAATCCTTCAATTTGAGAGTTCTTGAACTTAGTTCTATTGTCGCTTCTAATCTTTTTGATTCTCAATCCGAACTCATTTTGAGCCCGTCTCAAGAATTTCTTTAAAGTCTCTTGGGTTTGTGATTTTTCCTATAAAAAGAACCCATGTGAAGCGAGAATAGTCATCCACTATTGCAAGACAATACTTACTCCCGCCGATGCTTATGTAGCAATCAGGCCAAATAGATCCATGTGGAGTAGCTCAAGTGGCCTCTCGGTCGCCATGATATTCTTGTGTGGATGATGAACTCCATCCTGCTTCCCTGCTTGACATGCACTACAAATCCTATCTTTCTCAAAATGAACATTGCTTAGTCCTAAAATGTGTTCCCCTTTAAAAGTTTGTGAAGATTCTTCATCCCAACATAAGCAAGTCGACGATGCCAGAGCTAGCCCATATTAGTCTTAGCAATTAGGCAAGTGTCTAGTTTAGCATTATCATCAGTGAAATCAACTAAATATAGCTGACCATCTTACACTCCCCTAAAGGCTAGTGAATTAGCATTTCTTCTAAAGATGATGACATCAACATGAGTAAATAAATTGTTGTAGCCCATTTTGCATAATTGAGACAAAGAAAGCAAGTTGTAACCTAGAGATTCTACAAGAAATACATTAGAAATGGAATGGTCAGATGATATAGCAATTTTACCGAATCCTTTGACCATACTTTGATTCCCATCCCTGAATGTGATTGCTCTTTGGGGATCATCACTTTTCTCATATGAGGAGAACATTCTTTTCTCCCCTGTCATGTGGTTTGTGGACCCGCTGTTGATTATCCAACTTGTTCCACTGGATGCATGAACCTACAACACAAATTTTGGCCGTGTACTTAGGTACCCAAACGTTCTTGGGTCCTTTCACATTAGTAACAAGCACCTTGGGTACCCAAACACACATCTTTGGATTCTTGTGCTTGCCCCTAACATATTTGGCAACTACTTTGCCTAATTTGTTAGTAAGAACAAATGATGCATCAAATTTTAAATGAAATACTAGGTTCATTCAAAACATCAACAAACTTTTTCTTAGGCATCTTAACATGAGTTGTATGCCTAGAACTAGAAGCCTCTTTTCTGTAAATATAGGCATGATGAGCAATAGAATGAGATTTCTTAGCATGAATTTTTCAAATCTTATGCTTAGGATAGTTCTCACGATATAATATGTAACCTTCTCTACCTTGCACCATGGGAGCCTTGCCCTTAACAAAGTTGGAAGTCTTCTTTTTATTGGCATTAAGTTTGATGTTGTTTTGGCTACCAGGATGGAAGCCAATCCCATCCTTAATGCCAGGGTGTCTCCCATTGTAAAACATGCTATGAGCAAATTTAAATTTTTCATTTTCAAGCTCATGCTCGGCAATTTTGGCATTCAACTTAGCTATGTGATCATTTTGTTCTTAAATCATAGCAAGGTGATCATTCACAACATTAACATCAACATCTCTACATCTAGTGCAAATAATAACATGCTCAGTGGTAGATGTAGGGACATGGCAAGCATTCAATTCCTCAATCTTGGAAATTAAACTAGCATTTTCAGTTTTGAGACAAGAAATTGAATCATTGCTTGTTTTTATCTCTTTAGTCAAGTTTTGCATTTTTCAACTTCAAGAACAAAAGCATCTTTTAGCTTAACATATTTTTTGTTCTTGATGAGTATATCTTCTTGGCATTCCAAGATTTCATAATTCTCGTTAATGGATTTTATCATTTCATTGAGCAAATTTTTGGTTGAAATGTTGAAGATATTTGAGATCTTTCTTCATCAGATTACTCCCGAAGCTATAATCAGGATGGATATTTTTGTTTGGGCCGTGAGGAGCCAAGGGCTAGAACTAAGCGCAAAGTGCTTCTCTAACATGCATGAGCTACTGTATGAGACGAAGGCCACTGGCAAGGAGCAATATCACAACAATTTTGGTTGCTATGGCTTCGTTCCTTGTTCTGATGTAAGTTATCCAGTTCCAACATTTCGAAAAAGGTGTCCCGGGGCCTGGATGCAGGAATGGTTTTATGTAAAGAATAATCTGATTGAAAGGGAACATAAAGGGGATTATCCAACGCCCTATCTGGTCTCGCTTCAGCATCAGAAGGCCGACTACTGTGTTTGGGAACGATATCGAAGCATGCCAGAAGGCTTTCAACAATGTCTGCGCCTTTATTGGCACAAGAGACCTAGTTCAGGAGCACATAGCCTACGGAGTGTGGCCTCTTGTGAATGGCTGGGAGATGCCGAAGGAGACTGCTGCCGGGTCCAGTCAAGGTGGTTTGGTTTACTTGAAATACACCTTCAGATATATAGACCGGTTTGACGAGCCGAATGATGACTCGCTGACCTATGTTGAGGTGACTAGCAATGAGTTGCTTGGGGTGTACATGAGAGCCGAAGATGATGCTATGACCTTAGCCTTCGGAGGATGAGGCAAGAAAAAGATTGAACAAAGTTTTCGACGTTATTGGCTTCGTGTACCCAGACTGCACTTATCCCTCGCGAAAGCAGGGAAAGAAAAGGAAAATTGCCGCTTCGGCCATCTCTGTTGTTTCGAAAGGCAAAAAGATTAAGGTTTTAACGCACCAACCTAGGTATATTGAAACGGCCACGGTGCCGAGGCTTGGAGAAGGGACATCTTCCATTGCGGGGCCAGGGCAGTCTGCTCCTGTGGACCGAAGCGCCGAAGAATCGGCTGAAGTGCCAAAGGTTCCTGCAACCGGACCGGCCGAAGCGCCGAAACATACTGATGAAGCTAAAGGAAAGGCAGCCGAAGAGAAAATGGCAGGAGTACCAAAAATTTTAAGTCCACCACCGGAGTCAGAATTGCCGAAGGTACCAAAAGCTCCTGCAATAACTCCCAAGAGGAGGAGGATGGCAAGCGTGATGGACGCTGTCATGGGGTCAACAAGGGCATTAACTCCCGCCCCTGCAAAGAAGATTACTGAAGCTGCTACAGCTCGCGCTGAAACCGAAGCTAGGCCCTCAGTGCCCACTGAGGAGAGCCTGCTGAAACTGAGCAGAGAACTAAAGGAACTTGAGACGTTGGTTTGGCTCTGGAGAAAAAGTACGCACCCGAAAAAGTTAAATATCCTACCCTGAAGCATCCTCTGAAGATCTTGACTTTATTATACGACATGCTTCGGGTAAGAGGTTGTCTGAAGAGGAAATTGCGGAAGCCAAACACTACACCCGGGAACTAAAGTATCCGAAGGGGGCCTTGGTGTACAATGGCACCGACGAAGATGATTTTCTATACTGTCTCCCAGACAACAAGGAAACATCTGTTTGCCGGAGATGGCAAAAAATATGGGATTTCCGAAGCTTGAAGATGGCCTCTCTGCCATATCGAAGGATGACCTCGCAGACAGTCTTGCGTACAATAGCCTGAAGGTACAGAAGCTATGGACTTATAGACAGATTATTCCTTGTGTCTTTTATTCTTGTGCTGATGCTTTGTCTTCCTTCTTTTTGCAGGGCCTTAGTCTAAGCAACGCTTTGAGAGCACAAAAAAATGCTGAGGATGAAAGTTGCCAGATAGCCCTTAGCAACCTTCAGTCGGAGGTTATCAGACTGAGGAACAAAGCTGCAGAGAAAGACAAAATTCTTCTTTCCTTAGTGGACAAAGTGAAAAAAGACGAGGCAAAAATTTAATGCTCAATCTGAAGTCCATAAAGCTGAAGTTGAGAACCTTCAGAAAAAACTTGCCAAAGCTAATGAAAATTTTGAACTTGCAAAAGTAAAGCAAGAAATAAGTGAATGGTCGTGTTGGGGGCCTTCATCTTCCGTAGGTCCTCAAAAACACGACTAACATGTTTTCCAAGTATAATATACTATCATAGGTACCTTCGGCCTTGAGATGAAGGTGCACACGGTATGAAAGGCGCTGCCAGGAAGAAGGATGAATCAATTCCGAAGCCATGAAGGGAGAAGCTTCGGCTTAACGGTGGAAAATGAAACCGACCTTAAGGGGAAAAGGCTGTCTAGTCCTTGGTAGATTACATTTTAGTCAATAGTAAGTGTCAAGGACATGGATGTAATTTTACACAGGCTGCATCCTGTGCCTATTAATAGATGAACAGTAACACCGTACTGTTCACGCTCACTTGTAATCATTTGCACGTCGCTCTTGGATATTTACCTTCTGTCAAGCTGAAGGTACAAATGTAATTCAATATCATTAATGTTTGTTCATGGTTATATAATGAGAATATGAATAGTCTAATGATTTAATATTATTATTCACGTTCTTTTCCATGTTTCATATGTCCCTGTCCTTATTATTACATGTTGTGATTATGAAGGTATGCCCTTCATAACCTTCGTCTGAAGATCATTATATCCTAAAGGAGATAATGCTTCGAAGGATGAAGGTCTTTAACCATTAACATTTGTGTTGCCTTGTTCTTAACTCATAGCATTTGAGAACAAGTGACCAACATTGGCGCCCACCTCCGGTGAACTCATTTGACCACCTTCGGCAAGCTGTGACCTTCATCATGCCGCCGAAGAAATCTTCAGCGCTGGGGGCTGCAATGCAGCCACTGGACGTCAACCAAGAAGCACTATGTGAAGCTAGAACCCAAAAAAGGAAGGCTACAAGTCCAATACCTCAGGAGGAGGAGTTGGACCAAGAAATCAGGACCTCGAAGCCATTCATCAACAGGTCCACAGGAAGAAGGAGAAGATGCTTCGTCTTGCTGATCTTCAGAAGAAGAATGATGAGGCCACTGAGGAAATGCGTCATCTCACCCAAGATGACCAGGACCGAAGACCTCAACACAGAGAGCTTCGTCAAGACAATTTCTACAATGATGATGAATGGTATGATGATTTCCATCATGGAAATTTTGCTTTTGATGATGCTTCTCCTCTGTTAGCAGAACTGCAGGCTACCCCATGGCCCCCATCATACAAGCCACCCTAGCTCCCTATGTATGATGGGCACTCAGGCGCGAAGCAGTTTCTAATGAGCTACGAAGCAACCATATCTTCATATGGGGGCAACACAACAGTCATGGCGAAATCCTTCGTCATGGCAGTAAAAATGTCGCACAAACCTGGTACTCTTCTCTCCGTCCAGGAACAATCACATCATGGCAGAAGCTGAAGGACATGCTGATCACCAGTTTCTAAGGGTTTCAGACGAAGCCGGTCACTGCTCAGGCCTTGTTCCAGTGCACGCAAAACCACAAAGAATACCTCCAAGCGTATGTCCGAAGGTTCTTGCGTCTGAGAGCACAAGCGCCCACAGTACCCAATGAAATTGTCATTGAGGCCATGATCAAAGGGCTTCGACAAGGACCTATAGCTCAATATATTGCCAGGAAACCCCCTCAGACCCTAGAGAAGCTCCTTCAGAAGATGGATGAATACATCCAGGCTGATAATGATTTCTTCCAGAGAAGGGAAGAAACCTACAGGTTTTCTGAGATGACCAGGGCTTCGGAAGAATCCACCCCAGGCATGTCAGATCAATCCATAATTCTGGCCTAAGTGATGACAGAGGAAGCCAACCTCAAAGGCCACAACATAGCTCCCAATCTTCAGGGCAACAACAAAGCTCCTTCAGGCCACCAGCTCTAAGGGGCAGAGGCGGCAGGAGTTTCGGAGGAAGGTACGGAGATCAACCTAGAAGGCTATATTGCTTATTCTGTGGAGAAGACAAGGGCCACACCACAAGGACATGCCATGTCATAATACAGAAGCAAAAGGAGATTGTCGAAGCTGAAGCGCGCCAGAATCATCGAAGCAGGTTTTACATACTGCTTCATGCTACTCTCCATATGTACCAGAATACGTAGGTAACCAACAACCTTCGGCTTCTATTGCTTCGGCAAATCATTCTCAAGCTTCCTAGGCCTAGCAACTATTACCACCACCATTACCACCCAGTCATACCCGAAGTCAGCAGCCAGAAGGGCACCAGCATGTTCAACAGCAGCGCGACTTCCGAGAGGAGTCCAAAGCTCGTACAGTCAACAACACTGTGCCAGAATCTAAGCATATCTACTGAAGCATATCCTACTCTTGATCTACCTTTATCTCTTATGACATTTTAATTTTTGTAATACAAACAAGCAACGAAGGAGTAAATTTCGATTTCATGTAATAATTGGGCCTACATTAATGAGTAAAGTATGCTTTCTTCACAGACTTCCGAAGCTACAAAAGTCATTCCTATGGGAGCGGAGTAAGTTCTGAAACTACAAAAGTCGTTCCTAAGGGAGCGGAGTAAGTTCTGAAGCTACAAAAGCCGCTCCTAAGGTAGCGCAGAGTAAGTTTTCTGCTCAAAAGTCGTTCCTAAGGAGATGCACATCCAAAAATTTCACCGAAATAGAAGGTGAAGAAGTTCAAAAGTTGTTCCTAAGGGAGCGTAGAGTAAGTTTTCTGCTCAAAAGTCGTTCCTAAGGGGATGCAGAGCCAAAAATTCCACCAAAATAGAAGGTGAAGAAGCTCCAAAGTCGTTCCTAAGGGGATGTAGAGCTTAAATGCCACCGAAATATAAGGTGAAGAAGCTCAAAAGTCGTTCCTAAGGGGATGCAGAGCTTAGACTCAAAAGTCATTCCTAAGGGATGTAGAGTCTTGTGTGTTTCAGTATGGGCTCATGTGTGTGTGTGTTTGACGTCATCATCATATTGCATCATATCATAGCATCATTCCGCACAACATTACATCATACAACATATTGCATCAACGGCAAAACGATTGGACACGAAGTAAATTTCCGGCAATACTTTGTTAAATGAAAATGTGCTGAGGCACGAAGCAAACTTCGAGAAATGCAATTGTATCATACCGGCCATAGAAGGGATATCTTTCTTTACGAAGCATGAAAAGAAGGGAAGGTGTTTTTTTGCCGAAGGCTCAAAAACGGTATGTACGTAAATTTCATGCATCGCAAAGAAATATATTACAACAATATACATGTCTCATCAAATTGTTCAGAACACCAAATGTTACATAGTATCATTACAGTAAAGTTTAATCTTCTTTCAGTATTTTCTCTACGGCTTCGTTCAGCAGCTTGTCGACGACTTCGTCGATAATGGAGTTAGCAATGCTCATTATGTCCAGTGCTTCTTTCATGACCGGATCAGCTAGGGGTTTTATGGCTCGGGCAGCGGTGACTGTTCAGCTGTAGTAGGCAAACCGTTAGTTCGAAGCCAGAAAATAAGAGCCGAAGCTAAAATTCAAAAACATTACCTATGCGCCTTTTGCGTTCAGCAGCTTATTCGGCTCGTCTAGCTTCTTCTCGGGCTTCATGGGTTTCCTTTTCATTTTTCTTTATAATTTCGTTGGCCAATTCCCGGCCACTGTTCACCTAGACATCAGAATAGAATTTTCCGCCCACTAAAGTAGCTTCAGCTGAAGGGTCTTTTATGTCATCTGTGGAGAAGGTGGCCTCAGCCTTGGCTGTAGTTTTAACGTGGTCGTAACCAGCCTTCTCCAGAATTGCCGCAATACCTCGAGCACCAAGAAAAGGCACAAATATCCTCGCTATCGTTTAGGATTTCTTCAAAGGCTTCGGCTTCCCCGCTTATCCAATCAATGACGCCTTCGGGTCGCCTCGAATAAAGTTCTCTTCAGAAGAATAAGCACCTACTTTTGCAAAGCTGCTTTTCAATTTTTTCACGCAATCCAAGGACTTTTCGAAGCACCTTTCCTTGGATTCGCGAATCTCTTCAACATTTTTCTCTAGCCTATTTTTCGACCATTCACTAATTGCTTGACTAGCCTTGGCAACTGCAAAATTCTCATTGGCTTCGGCAAGTTTTTTTCGAAGGTCTTCAATTTCGGCTTTATAAATTTCGGATTGAGTATTGAACTTTGCTTCATCTTCTTTCACTTTATCCACCAATGAAAATAAAATTTTATCCTTCTCCAAGGCTTCGTTTCTCAGTTCAATGACCTCTGATCGAAGGTTGCCAAGAGCTATCGTGCAGCTTTCATCCTCTGCATTCTTTTGCGCCCTCAGGACATTGCTAAGAATTAAGTCCTGCGAAAAAGGATAAAGGTGTAGCATGAGAATAAGACTTTATTCCCATGTTCTTAAACTTTAAGTTTACAATTTCTGTACCTTCAGGTTGTTGTATGCAAGGCTGTCCGCGAGGTCATCCTTCGACATGGCGGAAAGGCCAACCTCGAGCTTCGGAAATCCCATACTTTTAGCCATCTCTCGGCAGACAGATATCTCTTTGTGGTCCGGGAGACAGTATAAGAAATCATCTTCATCTGTACCATTGTACACCAAGGCCCCTTTTGGGTATTTCAGTTTTCGGGCATAGTGATTGGCCTCTGCAATCTCTCCTTCAGATAACCCCTTTCCCGAAGCATGTCGAATAATAAAATCAAGATTCTCGGACAGTGCTTCGGGACCAGGAGATTTAGCTTCTTCGGCTATTTCTTTCTCTGTAGCTATGCCAATACCTGGAGATTCTTGTTCAGCCCCTTCCTCAGTTATAGCAGGCTTCGTCTCAGCAGACACTGAAGGCCCAGCTTTGGCTTCAGCCTCGGCCGTAGCAGCTTCGGTGACTTTCTTCACGGCGGCAGGAGTTAATGCCTTTGTGCTTTTTATGACAGCGTCTAGCACGCTGGCCATTCTCCTCCTCTTGGGAGTTGTGGTGGGGGCCTTTGTCACCTTCGACAGTTCTGCCTCTACCGGTGGACTCAGAATTTTTGGCAGCATCACTATTTTTCCAACTCTGGCTCTTTGGCCACTCCATCTTTGGCTTTGGCTGACCCGACTATAGGCTGACCACCCGTTCTTCTCCTGTGGGGGGGGTGTGAGACAGCAAGGGTGAGCTCACACAAGTTCATCGCTCAACAAGTTTGTGGGGAATAATGTGTATGAACTCACCAAAGGCGGAGTTCATGTGAAGTGTAAGGAAAATCAATGTAATAAAGGCTGAAGCTGAGCATTGCTTTTATAAGTTGGTCAAAATTTTATTAGCAGTTACTAAGTGTAAGTAAATACCAAACCATAGTAATAAGTAAAAGTAATAATAAATAATCCCAGATGCAATGAAATGACAATTTGACTTTAATTCCATAAATTAATCATGTGAGTGTCCGAGCCGCTCATGACTGTGAGCACGGCTAGTATACCAGTTTTACACTCTGCAGAGGTTGCGCATCTTTACCCACAAGTCGTGTTACCCATTTGCCACGGAGTTGATCAGACCCCATACACCTCTACCAAGGAAGCGAGGCAGGGTACCACTAGCCTTTACAAAGTTCACTAGCTTCAGAAAACCCGCTACAGTTTATAGGAAGCTCCAGTGCAGGAATCCCTCGCTTGATCGCCATCGCAGCAAAATCAACCCAAGGACCTCCCTACACTGACCACTCCCCTACTGCCTATCACATCCAGTTTTGGAAGGCAAACCAAATGCGAACCATGTACGTGCTAGGATCAGAAACTCACGTACACACGATTACATAATTGGACACCATCACACAATGCTCGAATTAAATAACGGAAGGGTACTTTATTACATCAAGATGTCCAAGACATCCACAGAATCTAATACATAACCATTGTTCAACATATCTATCAAAGTGCGGAAATACGAAACGTAGATGCTAAGCCTACACTGGCAGCTGACTGGGGGTTTGCCACTAAGAAAGAACTAGAATTCGTCATAATCCTGGAACTCCTCGAAGTCATCCATGTTGCCAGCATCACCTTCTGAGCATTGGGTACACTGGGGACAACCTGGGGTGGGGGTGGTGTGTAAAGCAAGGGTGAGTACACATCAATGTACTCAGCAAATGTCCCGTTTGGCTAAAGTGGACTAGCTGTATATGGAGTTGAGGTTAAGCAGTTGCTTTTAGTTGGTCAAGTATTTATTACTATTAGTAGAGCCAAGCTTTAGTAATGAACCCAGTTATTACCCAGAAGTACCTCCTCAAAAGAGGAAATACCAGAGGTCAGATTTTATAACATCATTATTAATCATCTTTAAAAGTATCCAAAGTTCTTCTAATCAAAGAGGATCCCAAGGCTGCTCTTAACCATGAGCTCGGCTGATATACAAGTTTTTAACACTGCAGAGGTTGTACACCTTACCCACAAGTCGTGATCCCTTTCCAGCCTGGGTTGTACATACCCGATCTTCACTACCAAGGTGAATGGCCAGGGATACACTACGTAGCCTTTATAAAGACTCCCCTGGTGCATAGCTGCTCGTTAGGTTTTGCCAGTCGTACAAACGTAGTACACCTCCCCAAGGTGGGTGACTAACAAAACCAAATCGAAAGAACCTCTACACCCCAACCTTGGCAGAGTAAGCACTACGCCCTGGCCCCCATTGACGGCCCTCCAGCAAAGCCAACTACACCCTAGGTTCATCTAATTAATGAGCTAAGGGCGTCCCATTCCACCCTCATGGTTGTAGTGTTATCCCGGGTGGTCACTCCACGAACATGTCCTTACGGAGAGGCACTCAGGAAAAAGGCCTGAGCCCACTAAGGTATCACAAGATCATCCACATAATCAGGATAACAATATCGTATCATAAATGTTCACATCATGTTCATTGATTAAGTTAAGGCAATAGCAAAATGCTAACCATGGTAACCCAAAAGGTAAACAAGGATAAGTGAATACAGACTAGTCAATCCTTAGGTTTCATAAAGTAATGCGAGACAGTGAATTATAAAGTAAGTAGGACATATTGGGTCAAAGGATACTTGCCTTCACCAGATTGTTGCTCAGGGAGGTCTCCAACAACACATTCAGGAACCTCAGGCTGCTCGTTGTCTAAATAAAGTGAGCATGCATTCAATACATTTGAAGTACAAATGAACATCACACCAAACATGTACAAACATAGGAACACATCTAAAAAAACACAATACTAGATAAGGGATAATGAATTCAAAGTATAACATGAACTATAACATAAATTTACTTCATTTGAAAATAGATTGTTATTTCCTAAGTGTTACTTACAAGTACATAATCATAGTTCAATTTATTTTATTGTGACTTAAAAATTAGAATAGAGATGAACTCAGGTAATACACATTAATAATCTCACAAGTTTACACATGTTTAAATCTCTAAGGTTCTCCTTTTATTTATTTTATTAAATAAATAAAGATGCATCTACATTAGTTCATATTCAATTCTAAAAATTCAAGTGTGCAGATAGTAAGTGAAACCAATTTATTTAGACAGAGAATAATTCTATGAACATTTTGCAATTTGAATCACTAAATTTGGAGTTCATATGCAAAAGTTATGAAATAAACAAGTTTGGGAATTCAAAATATGAAATTAGGGCTAATTCTGTGAATATTTAAAAGTCCAGGGCTAAATCTGCAAGATTACAGGGGCCTACGCGCGAAAACTGGGGACGGCGGGTTGATTTCCATTAAATCAAGGGTCTCTTTAATAAAACTACCGCGCGAAGGGGTATCGAGAGAATCTAACCGTCAGATCTAAAACCAACGGCTGAGATTAGATCTGCGGCCGAGGGCGCGCGCGCGGGCGGGCGAGCACTGACAAGCGGGCCAGGGAGTGTCAGTAACAGAGAGGGAGAGCACGCTGACCGAGTGAGCCCAGCGCTAGAGGGTTTGGGCGCTGACAGGCGGGCCAGAGCGCCAGTCGCGCGTGCACGAAGCGTTATCCGTGATCTAAGCCGTGCGATCTGAATCGGACGGAGGGGATCAGACTAGGGGGATGGATGGCTGCGGGCGGCGCTGTTCCTCTCCATGGCGGCAAGGTCACTGGAGTTGAGGCTGGCGCAAGCTAGGGTGGCTCTAGGGACGCCTGAGTTCGGTAGAGAGGGAGAGAACACCACGGCGAACTCAATGGCGGGGAAGAGGCCATGAATCCATGGGCAGAGAGGGGAGAACGGCGGAGAGAGGGTCTCGGGCAGGCCGGAGTAACTCCAGTGAGGCATTCTGGCCACGGGGAAGGGGCTTAAGGCATGCTAAAGCCTTGGCTAACCTCAGTAGAGGCAGAGGTGACATAGGGACCTACTCCGGGGAACTAGACCGAGCTAAATCTGTCGGACACCGCTCGAGCACGATGGTCCGCCGCGGCCGAGCACCGGCGAAGGCGAAATTGGCCAGGCACAGGGCACAATAGGGAAATTGGGCACGGGGATAGGTGTCTCACCTCGCGGCGGAGCTCGGGGAGGCTTGGAGCGGTCTCCAGCGAGCTAGATGGCCGAGAACGTTGGCGCGGGTCTCCGGCGGCGGGTGGGGCATGGGCAGAGTGCGAGAGAGAGTGAGGGTGTGCGAAATGAAGTGAGGGGTGTGCGCAGGGCACTGGCGGGGCTCTAAGAAGGGAGCTGGGCGTGTGGGCGGACGTCGTGGCCGAGAAATCCGGCGACATGTGTGAGTGCGCACTAGCCGGTCCACGGCGAGAGCTAGGAAGACGAAACTGACAAGGCAGGCCCACGACACAGAGAGAAGAAAGGGGTGCGCGGGCAACGGCTCAGCGACTTGCGATCCGGGCCCGCGAGACAGAGAGAGTGGGAGCATGCAGGTGAAGAAAACCGGCGCCAACAGGTCGGCCCCAACGGGGAGAGCGAGAGAGAGAGCGCGCGCGGGAGAGGGGAACTGCCGTTGACAGGCGGGGTCCACCTGTCAGGCGGCGCGGGCGCGCGGCGCGCGGCCTGTCTAGGCCGAGCTGGGCCGGCTAGGCTGCTGGGCTGCTTTCCTTTTTCCTTTTTCTCTGGATTTTCTAAGTCCTTTTCTATTTCTTTTCTATACAGCTTTCAAATCTAAATTCAAACTAGATTCCAAATTCAAATAAATTCAAATATGTGCAACACTTCAAAGAATATTCTAAGCTCAGCATGATGCAACATGCCATGACTCATATTGTTTTAGCAAAAATAAATAATTAACCTCCACTAGTTTAAGCTATTTCTAATCAAAAGGAAAAAGGGAGAAAGAATCTAGAGAGAGAGAAAACCTAGAGTGAGAAAAAGAAGAGTAACACATGATTTTGGGTGATAGTTAGAAAGAAATTTTATACCCCAAAAATCAGGGTGTTACACTGCCCTTGCCCCTTTCGGGTAAGGTAGTCATCCACTAGCTTTCCTAGTTAATCAGCCAAGGACGTCCCATTAAACCCTTGTGGTAGCACTGTTTTCCTGGGTGGTTCTCCATGTTCCCATTAACATAATGATCTTATCATGAATAGTAAATAATAAACAGATAATAAAAAGTGTAATCATGAGTAATAAATATCTCTATACCCAAAACCACATAAAGCAATAGTATGTACTACCAAAAATTCAGTAGTAAAACCAGTGGTGAAACAAGGTATAAAGATAGTCAAAATCTAGGGTAACCTATTGGATCCCATCAAAATTAACCTATACAGATCATTATGATCAATAAGAGCATGACTGGATCCTCAATGACTTGCTCGTCTACTCGCATCAACACAATACATACATAGTATAGCAAAATTAACATCACACCAAACATGTAAATAAAATATGTTGGGGACTTGTTCTCAAACGCTATGAGTTAAGAACAAGGCAACACAAAATGTTAATGGTTAAAGACCTTCGTACTTCGAAGCATTATCTCCCTTAGGATATAATGATTTTCAGACGAAGGTCATGAAGGACGTACCTTCATCATCACAATGTATAATAATGGAAGTAGAAGCATATGAAACATGAGAAACATTATGAACAATCATATGACATCCTTTATATTTCTTTATTATCATATCATAAATATAAACAATATTAAATTATATTTGTACCTTCGGCTTGACAGAAGGCAAAAGTCCAAGCGTGACGCACGAATGAATACAAGTTAGTTCACCTATTTATAGGCACGGGACGCAGCCCGGTCAAAATTACATTTATGTCCTTGATGACTAGTTACAATCATGACATAAATTATCATGGACTGATCGGTCTTTTCCCCTTTAAGTCGGTGCAGCCCTTCGTCTCAAGGCATGTCACTATGCCGAAGCTCCCTGGACCATAGCTTCGGCGTGTACCTTCACGCTGTGTTTGCTTATATGCCGATCCTTCGAAGGTGTTTCTGCTCAAAGGACCTTTGGCGAAGAAGCAGGCCCCCAACAGTAGCCCCTTCGCGGTGCTAGATCGTTTTTCGAAACGAGCTTGATCCGTGAAAAATCTCTAAGGCTTCAGAATGCCGAAGGTCCGAAAAACACCTTCCCTAAGCTCATTGCCGAGAAACGATTAAAATATTTCGAGCGCGAGGTGGCCCACCACGTAGCGGGTACGAATGATCTGGCGATTCACTTCCCAAGCGCCGAGTGGTCCACCGTTCAGCGGGTCCGGGCGGCTGTTCAGCGGGTGCGAGTGACTTGGCGATTCACCTTCCCACCTGCAGCATATATAAACAGACGGGTAGGTGTGAAGTTACCACATCATTCATTGCCATTGCACTGTTGTGCTGTTGAAAAATTTAACCATAGCCGAAGCTTTTTCACTGCATTTCTCGAGCGAACCATTATTTTGAATTAGCTTCATCAAAAGAGAGAGCTTCGTCAAAAACTATAAAAAACATCAGCTTCGTAAAAACTGCAAAAGATCCATCGGATGGCTAGAGTACGCTCGACTGTGAGGGTGACTCGTGAAGGAGAGGAGACAGAGGCCACCGAGACAGCTCCGATTTCCAAAGTCATGAGACAGTCGGGCTTAGTTGTGACAGAGAGAACCGTTGACGAAGGTACTTCTGGTGCTGAAGCTGAGCAGGCTGATATTGAAGAAGAAGAAAATGCTGATGAAGAAGAAGAAGATTATAGCATCTTGATCCCATCAAAACCCAGCCACCTGGATTTTGAGAAATCTACTGTGTCTGAAGCCGACGTGCCCATGATGATGAAGCTGGGCTACTTCGGAGAAGCTGAAAAGGAGCTTATTCGTTTTGCCGGAGAAGAAACCACTCTGATGCCAAAGAATGATGAAGTGGTAGTTTTCAAAAGCTTTTTCAGAGCAGGATTACGGTTTCCCCTAAACGAGATAATTGGAGAAGTTTTGGATAATTATGAAATTTATCTTCATCAGCTGACCCCCAATGCTATCATTAGGCTCAGCATCTTCATCTAGGCCCTTCGAAGCCAAGGGATGAATCAAATGCCGAAGCATTCTGCCGAGTGCATGAATTGCACTATCAAACGAAGGCTAGAGCAGACGGGCTGCATGAAAATTTTGGCTACTACAACTTCGCGTATCGCAAAGCTACGAAGGCTCCGGTCCTCAGTTATCGCACCAAGTGACCAACTGGCTAGAAGAGTGAGTGGTTTTACATTAAGGACGATGAGAAGAAAGAGGGAAACTGATGATGATGGTGATGAGCCCGCTGGCTTTAAGCTTCGAGATGACCAGACCCTTGTGCAACATGACGGTAGGGTCAGTATTGTAACACCTCAGGTGTTACCATGGTTAGAACACACCTTGGTACTAAGGATTGTGATCACATGTGGTAGAACTTGAGAAGAACCTAAGAACCTTGGAAGCCATGGGTTAATCAAGAATGTTAATGACCTAAGAGCATCACTCAAGCTTTGTGCACATACCACCTTGGACAAGAGGAGAATAAACCCTAGACCCCTCTTAAACCCCATCTTCCAAAGCCATGGTTGAAAGGGGAGAGAATGAGCATTTGTGCAAACCATGGATTAAAAATTTTGGCACCAAGTTAAGTAACTTATTAACCATCAATTATAGGAAGGTAATATTGCAAAAAGGCCCCTGGAGAAACCCCAAATCAAATCTCCAAGTGGAGAGAGAGCTAGAGCTCCCTAATTCTCTCTAAGTTAAAAACTACACCTACACCAAAGATCAACCGTGTTCACCTTGAAGATGGCACCAAAACCACCTATGTTCTATACCAAAAATGTGGCGTACCACCTAGGGCACCCACTGGAAAAAGCTGAGCCCGAGACTTGGACGTTTGACATGCCTTGGCATGGTTTTTGTCGCGAAGTGGGCAGAGTGACACACCCGATTTGGCGACCCAGATCTCCCTCCCTCGGCCATATCTGCCATGGCGTCTCACAGATGAGTGATAGCCCTAGGTGCCAGGAAAAGACTCGCGCCGGATTTTTGCCAAGATTCGCATGTTTGCGACTTGGGTGAGCTGTGGAACAAGGGCAGAAGAAAAGCTCCACGTGTTCGACGCGCTCTGCCGCGCCAGAGCACGCCCGCGCCCGACCCCGCGCCGCGCTGAGCCGCGCCCGTGTCCTCTATGTGCGCCCGCGCCTATAAAACCCACTGAGGCATCGGCCACACTTCTCCGCGCACGCTCAAACCTCACCGGAGCTCAACTCACCGTCATTTGCCCGTGCACGGCGTGTCCGCGGCCACTCGAGCCCCTGCCGTCATGGACCGGCCAGCCCAGCCCTTCCCAGCCCCGTCCAACCCTCGGAGACGACTAAGTACACCCCCGTGAAGCTCCCCGAGCAAGTAATCGAAACCTACTTCACCGGAGAGGCCAGTTGAGGGTCGCCGGAGTTCGCAACCCCGCCGGTGTGCGTGAACCGGGTAATCCACTAAGCCATTTTCCAATTCTTTGTGCACACAGTCTCTACATCACCCCGTGAAGCTCACCGTGCCACTGGATTGCTTTAGATCGCCGTGGTTTGGCCGGCACACCCACCGCCCAAGGACACCCGCCTGCGCACGTGGACCGGGCGATTCCGGTCATCCCAGCCGTCGAGCCGTACATCGCTGTGACCGCCAGAGCCTCCCCGAGCCAACCCTGCCCCTCGCCGGACCTATCTCGCCGCCGTAAGCCGCGCTACCCTTTTCTTTCTTGCGGGCACTGTTTAAACCTAGGGAAGGACCGCGGGGGTGAAAGGAAGTCTGGGGGGTTTTGTGAAATGTCAGTGACTCAAATGAATAGTAACGCGAGGGTATACTAAGAGAGTTAGTTTGGAAATACCCCAGGGTCCTCGGTGTAAACTGCTTTTCCAGAAAACCTTTATTATATCTGAATTTAAATTTGAACAGAAACTTTAATAATTCATAAGTTCTGTTTAGTTCATCCAAATTTGGTCAAACCAATTTTGTCAGACTCTAAATAATATAACCTACTTAAGAAAAATATAAAACCCCCTATGTACTACAAAAAACTTTAGGGTTCTAAATTAATTATTGTTTTGGCCAAAAGCTAAATAATGGGGATAAAAATAGTTGCACTTTTTGACTAGGGTTAGAAAATTTGGAGGAATTTCTATCCACTCACTGACCTGTTTAAAAATGTTAAACCTCTCTGTCCACCCCATTAAATTAGTTTTTGCCATTCATTTTACAATATGCTTAAGATTAAGAAAAATAGAAAAGATGATTTAAATAATGAACCAGAGGGCACCCCTATTTTTGTTAGAGTACTTATTCCATGTAGTTTACTAGAAAAATCTATCATACCCTGGTTTAGTATAAAATAAGTAGGATCCCTTTTATTTTAAGAAAACAAGGAAAACTTAGAAAAACCCTGCAAAAATAACCCCAAAGGGAAAACACCTCAAACCTTGGGATAACTAATGTTTGGTTATTATGAACATAGGAAAAATACAAAATCTGTTGTTTGATATTTTTCAAATGACAAGTTAGTTGTAAGCACCTTTTTGGCATAAAACTTTAGAAATCACAACTAAATAACCACCAATTAACTTTTTGTGATTTTTGGCACAGAGGTTTATTGTTACTGTTAGATGCCAACAAAAATAACCCTTAGGGCAGAACCTACTCCTAGTTAAGAGTTGTAGTACAAAGTGGCCCATTTTACACAACTCTTGTTATTTTTGTCCAAGGCATAGTCTTCATATTTTAAATCTCAGGTTCTTACAACTGGCTAGAATAGCAAATGGCAACCCCCTGTAATTTTTACAGAATTTTTGAAAATTTGGAAATCACTGTTGTAGTTCAAACCCACACTAAAATTCATAAATAGAAAATAAAGGAAGGGAAAGTGGATGATGGAAATTAGTGTGACCCTAAAAACCTTTGTAAATTATCCACTAAAGTATATAAGAGGAATTATAAATTCACTATGCCTATCCCTAACAAACCTAAACCTAGAGTGATAAGCACAAACTACTAAAAGCCACGTATGACCCAGAAACCCTAAGTTACTCATTAACTTAGTTTTTCTTCTCTCAACATAATGTTATTAAATCCTGCATAATCATGACATACATGTTCATTGCATTTCGATAGACTGTAACCTTGCTGACGGAGAGTACATCCTCGTGCCGTAGCAAGGAGCTGCTCAGGAGGTAGCCCCAGATCCAGCACCCGAGTCTGCACCAGAGGATCTGCCTGCCACAGCCTTGGAAGGCAAGCCCCGGTTTTATGCATAACCTGTTATTTATGCTATTTTACTATACTTAATGATTGTAGGTTTGTTTGTGCACTTAAGTGTAGGAGTTGTTTGAAGCCATAGTTGCATGAACTCAGGATTCCTTTTGAGATGAATACTAGTATGCTAAGTCGAGTAGCTGCTTTATTAAGTAGGATCTCTGTAGAAGTCGAGTGATTTTTCTAGCACTCGCGCGAGGTCAGGAATTGGTTGTATCCATTTTTATATCATAATGATGTTGGTCTGTGGACAACAATCCATGGGGATTGGTTGTCTACGAGGTGGAAATTAGAATAAGGATTAAGGTGTGGTACTGTGAGTCAAGCGTTTGAACGTACTAAGCACATGCCGAGAAATATGGTAAATCGGTAAGCCTAGTACCTGAGTGAACCTGGCAGTGGACATATCCCCTCACGTGACCTAAGACGTGGTCTCCCATTCCGGTTATGGTGGGTACAAGTGCGGTCACTGCACGACGGCAGTCGGGGTCAGTGAGGCATTGTACGCCAAGGCGGTGAGCCCTGATCTGCTGATGGGGAATCGATGGGGACGGTTGATGTGTGTGGGGACGGAGTGCCTCGCCACGTCGTGTGTTTAGGTTTACCTTGCAAGGTTTAAAATCTCGATTCAAATCGTCTGCTTCTCGCAGCTAATGAGACTGCTTAATCCATGCTGCTACATTGAGTAACAAGTGGAAATATGATGGGATGATATAAGATGTGGATTGCTAAAATTTTGATACTATGTGTGAGTAGATAGTACACCTTTAGCCTTAAGAGAGTCACACTTAAATTTGACAAAGTTAAAACTGGAATTTAGAAACTCAGCTAGTGCTTTTGGCAGCCAAACCCCACAGCCAAATAGCTGCATGTCTAGAGGTAGAGGAGTAGACTCCTCACACCGGGTAAGTCTAGCTGAGTATTAGTATACTCAGCCTTGCTTGTGGCATAATTTTTACAGGTTCTCTGGAGGATGTGGTTGCTGGAGTGACTTGGCCGTCCATCTTGCCACCGGGTTAGACTGTCGAGTGGGACCCCGCCTCGGCTGAGGAGGAGCATGAGGAGTGATGGGACAGGCTTCCCCATCTCTCCGTTTATTTACCGTTAGTTATTCCGCTGTACTTCGAATAATGACGGTTACTTTTGCAAAAACTCCGATGATGATGATGTAATAATTTAATACTCTTACATGCATGGTTTTAGGCCTTATTGTATTTGCTCTGTGACTCACCATCGAGTGAGATTGTGGTACTTGATCCTATCAGTGGCCGTGTCGGACTAGATCCGAGGGATTGACGGGTTATTCCCATTTAAGTGTGGCCTAGCCTCTAAGGCAGGGCTTAGGCACTTAAGTTGGAATAATTCGGGTAGTTCCGCCACAGCTGGTATCGGAGTTTGTACCACCACAGAGGAATCAATAAGATATGAATACCATCCCTTTTCAAAATAAAACTTGATAGAAACAATGTTGGATAGATCGTAGGACGAGCAGGATAGACCTAGGACGTGAAGCCTTAGGATGATAGAAGGGTAGCTAGGTGGCTAAATAATTAGGCCCCACAGGCCACTTTAGGGGATGGGAGTTCTTCCCTATTTTCCCTTGATACTGATGTGAGGTCGTTCAGGACGAGCATGCATGCATTCTTACATTAAATTAAACAAGAGGAAAATTTGGCAAGGATTTAAATACAAAATGATGACCAACTTAGTGCCTCAGTACTATTTTATAAATGGAGAGAAGCTGAGTCTTATTCTTTTTCTTGACTCTTTTTATAATTCTTTTTCTTTTACTTACGCTTCCCCGTACACAGATGACTTCCCACGGATCCTCAGACGACGGGAATGCACTGTCCCACACTGACGGGCTTGCACGAGAGGGCTTTCCCCGCATTTTGTGGGAGGTACTTCAGGGGGCCGGGTACATGACACCCCCTCAGTACACGGTGCAGCAGTTCGAGAAGCACCGGGTGCCCCACTGTAGGGTGAGGATGACCTTAGAGCCTCATCCCCTGCAGCCAGGCTAGCGTTCACTGGACTCCGAGTCTTTCGGATACCGGGCGGAGGACACAATCGAGGCGATCGCTCTGCACGGGTTGACTACTTTTTGTGGATTCCATCCCTTGGAGCTCTCTACCCACCCCATTGGCTTGTTCCCCCGCGGAAAAGAGACCCGATGTGGAAGGATCGGGTGGAGCATGCCAAGGACATCTGGGCTCTCTACCTAGGCCACACGGCTCACTTGTCGGTACGATGCATGAACGCCCTGTATCGTCTGCAAGTGATGCATGGAGAGGCAATGTCTCATCTGATGGCATTATTGGAGGCAACCAAGATCACCCTAGATAACAGGGAGGAGCTCGTGGTTGACTTGTCCCAGGAGCTGGTGAAAAAGATTTACAAGTGGAGCAGTTGTCTGATGAGATCCATGAGCTGGAGGAATTGGTAGGGACAAGGGAGAACACCATCGAGGTTCTCGAAGATCAGCTCCTCAACACCCAGCAGCAGCTCGTAGAGGCTAATGAGCACCTTGATATGCATCATCAGGAGATCCATGATGGGGAGGCTGACGAGGACGTCGACATTGAGGGAGGGGAGGAGCCTGCTTCCAGCGTAGACACTGCTGGCTCAGGGAGGCCACCTTCCCCCCAGTCGAGTGTTGCCTCGTTCGCTCATTAGGTGTCGGGGGTTAGGGTTAGAGGTTGGTAATGTTAGGACTCCTCGCAGCTAGCTTAGCTTTTGCACCCTTGGGGTACTAGGCTAGTTAGAGTTGAGTCTTTTGGGACCATTGATGTAACCGTGATAAACTCTCTTGGAAGTTTGGTTCATGGATGATGTCAGTTTTAAATTTGAACGGAAAATTATGCTTTTTGGTTTATGTCGGATCTATCAAATTGCTTTTGACTCTTTCGCCGCGATTAAACATTGAACATGGAGATATGGTGTTGAGCATATATGTGAATTTTTTTCAGATGGCTGGGAGGGCGCGCCGTGGCCAGAATGAGCGCATTCCTCCACCGCCGCCACCGCCTCCCACTCTGCAGGAGCTAATGGCTCAGCAGAATGAGATCTTGAGGCAGCTAGCTCAGCGTCAGCCACCACCTCAGCACTATGGTGGTGGAGATCATCAGCGTCACCCCGCAGTAGCCACCTACCAGGAGTTCCTCAGTACCCAGCCACCGTTGTTTACCAGGGCGGAGGATCCACTGGATGCTGATGTATGGCTGAGGGTAGTGGAATCTAAATTCCCACTACTCAATGGAGTTTGTTTTCGAGGTGACTAAGGTCAGATTCGCCACCCAGCAGCTTCGCGGACCCGCGCGGACATGGTGGGACCACTATCTCGCTATGCAACCAGCTGACCATGAAGTGGATTGGACAGAGTTCAAGGCAGCTTTCAGAGGGCACCACATCCCAGCTGGCATCATGGACCGTAAACTCAATGAGTTTCTGGCACTCACTCAGGGCAACAGGACAGTGTTGCAGTATGCTCAGGCTTTCAATGACCTGTGCCAGTATGCTGGATACCATGCAGATACAGATGAGAAGAAGAGGGACAGGTTCAGACGGGGGCTCAGCACTAAGCTCCGTGATCGTCTCAACACTGTCAGGGCCAACAGCTACAATGAGTTGGTCAACATGGCCATCTCCCAGGAGGACTGCAGTACAGCTCGACAGGCAGAAAAGAAGAGGACCCCTGTGGCAGGACCCTCAGCTCAGCCACAGCGCTTCAGGATTGTGTCTGACCCTCAAAACAGGGGACCCCAGCAGCAAGGGCGTTGGGTAATCCGACCACAGCAGCAGGCACCCAACCGCACCCAGTTTCCCACTCAGAGGAACAATCAGCAGCAGCAGCAGTATCGCCAGGCAAATGACAACAGGTGTTTCACCTGTGGCAACACCGGGCATTATGCCAAGAATTGCCCCAGGAACCAGCAGAGGCAGGGGCAGAATGTTAATCAGAATCAAGGCAAGAGACAGAAGGTGCAAGTGAGGCAGGGCAAGCTGAACTTTACCACCATGGCTGATATTCTAGAGGGAGCACCCGTCATGACTGGTATCTTTACCGTTTTGAATTGTCCTGCTATTATTCTTTTTGATTCTGGTGCATCACATAGCTTTGTTAGTGCCAAATTTAGTGCCAAGTGTCAATTGCCCTTTCATCACACCCATGGGGTATCACAATTTCAACACAGGAGGCAGGATTGCCACCAATCAAATCAGCAAGAATGTGCCTATAAAGTTTGGTAGTCTGATAATTAAAACCAACCTTCTTATCTTGGGATTGGATAGTGTGGATATCATATTGGGAACTGACTGGTTGACCAAACATCAGGCAGTGATTGACATTGCAGCTAGGGCCATTGAAGTGCACTCACCGACCAGTGGTGAAACCACATTATTTTTGCCCGACCAGGGTTGTACCCGTTCTTGTGCCTTTGTCATGATAGAATCCCAGTGGAAAAGATCCCAGTAGTTTGTGACTACCTAGATGTTTTTCTGGAAGAATTGCCAGGAATGCCACCTAACAGAGACATTGAGTTTGCAATTGAATTGCAACCCGTGACTGCTCCTATCTCCAAGAGACCCTATAGGATGCCTCCCGCGGAACTGGCAGAACTGAAGAAGCAACTGCAAGAATTGTTGGACAAGGGGTTCATTCGCCCAAGTACTTCACCTTGGGGATGTCCTGCATTATTTGTGAAGAAAAAGGATGAGAGTTTGAGAATGTGTGTTGACTACCGCCCTCTCAATGCGGTGACCATCAAGAACAAATACCCACTACTCCGCATTGATGTTCTGTTTGATCAGTTGGTAGGAGCCAAGGTATTTTCCAAGATAGATCTTCGCTCGGGTTACCATCAGATCAAGATCCGTGCCAGTGATATTCCCAAGACGGCCTTCTCAACCAGATATGGGCTTTATGAATTTTTGGTGATGTCTTTTGGGCTGACCAATGCCCCGACTTATTTCATGTACTTGATGAACTCGGTATTCATGCCAGAGTTGGACAAGTTCGTGGTCGTTTTCATTGATGATATTCTGGTCTATTCCAAGAATGAAGACGAGCATACTGAACATCTGCACATCGTGCTTCAGCGACTGCGCAATCATCGTCTTTATGCCAAGTTGTCTAAATGTGAATTTTGGCTGAAGGAAATTAAATTCTTGGGACACACAATTTCTCAGGAAGGGATATCAGTTGATCCTGAGAAGGTACAAGAGGTGATGGACTGGAAACCCCCGACTACAGTGAGGCAAATTCGGAGTTTTCTGGGATTGGCAGGGTATTATCAACGATTTATTCCGGACTTCTCAGAATTGCCAAGCCAATGACTGAGTTATTGAAGAAGGGAGCCAAATATGATTGAGCCAGAAGTGCGAAGATGCCTTTCATACTTTGAGGCAGCATTTGACAACAGCCCCAGTACTGGCTCAACCTGATAATACCAAGCCCTTCGAAGTCTATTGTGATGCTTCCGGTACTGGATAGGGATGTGTCTTGATGCAAGATAACAGAGTAATTGCTTATGCTTCCTGAGCACTCAGACCCCATGAGCAGAACTACCCAACACATGATCTAGAGTTGGCAGCTGTAGTTCATGCTCTTAAGATTTGGAGGCACTACTTGATGGGAGCTCACTGTAACATTTACACCGATCACAAGAGTCTCAAATACATCTTCACTCAGGCAGATCTAACATGAGGCAGAGGAGATGGTTAGAACTAATCAAGGATTACGACTTGGAGGTGCATTACCATCCAGGCAAGGCCAATGTTGTGGCAGATGCCTTGAGCAGAAAGGCCCAGTGTAACTGTATGAGCATGGATGCAAGAGTTACCACCCTGTGCGATGAGTTGTGTAAGCTGAACCTGGAAGTTGTTCCTTCCGGTGAATTAAGTTATATCTCGGTGGAGCCCACATTGCAAGAGCAAATAGTCCAAGCACAGATTAGGGATAAAGGTGTTCAGGTTATCAAAGACATGCTCAAGCAGAAGGCAGAAAAATACAAGTGCTTCCGTCAGGAGTAAGGGAATTTTGTGGTTTGGAGATCGACTGGTTGTTCCCAAGGAACCTGAGCTCAAAGAGAAGATACTGGATGAAGCTCACCTTTCAAAATTCTGCATGCACCCTGGTAGCAACAAGATGTACCATGATCTCAGATCTTTATACTGGTGGACTAGAATGAAGAGGGAGATTGCCAAGTACATATCCGAGTGTGACACCTGCCAAAGGATTAAAGCCAGTCATTTGAAGACAGCAGGCCCTTTGCAACCCCTCCCCATACCATCTTGGAAATGGGAGGACATTTGCATGGACTTTATCGTGGGATTGCCCAACACCTCTAGGCATCATGATTCAATTTGGGTTATTGTGGACAGATTGACTAAGACCGCTCATTTCTTGCCTGTGCATACCACCCATCGGACGGAGAAGTATGCGGAAATCTACATTGACCAGATAGTTCGTTTGCATGGGATACCCAGGACTATAGTGTCAGACAAAGGAGCACCATTTGTGGCACGATTTTGGGAACAATTGCAAGAATCACTTGGGACCCATGTAGTACGAAGCTCAACATACATCCCCAAACAGATGGCCAGACGGAAAGGGTAAACCAGATTCTGGAAGACATGTTGAGGGCGTGTGTGTTACACTATGGAAAGGATTGGGACAAGTGTCTTTCTTTGGCAGAGTTTTCTTACAATAACAGCTACCTGTCCAGTCTCAAGATGGCACCTTTTGAGGCCTTATATGGGAGAAGGTGTAGGACCCTGCTGAATTGGTCTCAAGCAGGAGAAAGGGAAATATTTGGGCCAGATTTGGTACTTGAAGCAGAGGAAAAGGTCAGAGTCATCAAGAAGAACTTAGAAGCTGCTCAAGCCAGGCAAAAGAGCTATCATGATAAGAGGCGGAAGCCTCTACAGTTCGAGGTGGGAGATCATGTTTATCTTAAGGTATCACCCACCAAGGGTGTCCAGAGATTCGGAATCAAGGGCAAGTTGGCTTCTCGCTACATTGGACCTTATGAGATAAAAGCAAGTTGTGGACCTGTGGCTTATCAATTGAAGTTGCCACCCAACATGTCAGCTATCCATAATGTGTTCCATGTATCTCAGCTGCGGAAATGTGTCCGCCTACCCACTGAAGTGCTACCTGAACCGGAGGTTGAGATAGAACCAGACTTGTCCTACCAAGAGTACCCAAGATACTGGATCAGAAGGAGAGATCAACACGGGCAAGATCAATTAGAATGTATAAAGTTCAGTGGAGTCACCATTCAGCAGAGGAAGCTACATGGGAGACGGAGGATTTTCTACGCTCTCGCTTCCCCGACTTTCTGCCTAAAGGAGTCGGTACGTAACCACAAAACCCCACCCCCACCTGCCCTTTGAAAATGATCATAAGAAAAACTTAGGTAACAAGGATAGTCTAAGTTGTGGACTTAACTCAAAAAGGACTTCCTTCTGAAGTTGCAAAGAGGATGACATTCAAAGAACAGTTAACCAAAGAAAACTTAAAGGAAAGCAGAAACCACACACCAGCACACCTTCTTGGCACCCTCCTGAGGACTCTACCTAAATCTCGGGACGAGATTCCTTTAAGGGGGGAGGGCTGTAACACCTCAGGTGTTAACATGGTTAGAACACACCTTGGTACTAAGGATTGTGATCACATGTGGTAGAACTTGAGAAGAACCTAAGAACCTTGGAAGCCATGGGTTAATCAAGAATGTTAATGACCTAAGAGCATCACTCAAGCTTTGTGCACATACCACCTTGGACAAGAGGAGAATAAACCCTAGACCCCTCTTGAACCCCATCTTCCAAAGCCATGGTTGAAAGGGAGAGAATGAGCATTTGTGCAAACCATGGATTAAAAATTTTGGCATCAAGTTAAGTAACTTGTTAACCTTCAATTATAGGGAGGTAATATTGCAAAAAGGCCCCTGGAGAAACCCCAAATCAAATCACCAAGTGGAGAGAGAGCTAGAGCTCCCTAATTCTCTCTAAGTTAAAAACTACACCTACACCAAAGATCAACCATGTTCACCTTGAAGATGGCACCAAAACCACCTATGTTCTATACCAAAAATGTGGCATACCACCTAGGGCACCCACTGGAAAAAGCTGAGCCCGAGACTTGGACGTTTGACATGCCTTGGCATGGTTTCTGTCGCGAAGTGGGCAGAGTGACACCCGATTTGGCGACCCAAGATCTCCCTCCCTAGGCCATATCTGCCATGGCGTCTCACAGATGAGTGATAGCCCTAGGTGCCAGGAAAAGACTCGCACCGGATTTTTGCCAAGATTCGCACGTTTGTGACTTGGGTGAGCTGTGGAACAAGGGCAGAAGAAAAGCTCCACGTGTTCGACGCGCTCTGCCGAGCCAGAGCACGCCCGCGCCCGACCCCGCGCCGCACTGAGCCGTGCCCGTGTCCCCTGTGTGCGCCCGCGCCTATAAAACCCACTGAGGCATCGGCCACACTTCTCCGCGCACGCTCAAACCTCACCGGAGCTCAACTCACCGTCATTTGCCCGTGCGCGGCGTGTCCGCGGCCACCCGAGCCCCTACCGTCGTGGACCGGCCAGCCCAGCCCTTCCCAGCCCCGTCCAGCCCTCGGAGACGACTAAGTACACCCCCGTGAAGCTCCCCGAGCAAGTAATCGAAACCTACTTCGCCGGAGAGGCCAGTTGAGGGTCGCCGGAGTTCGCAACCCCGCAGGTGTGCGTGGACCAGGTAATCCACTGAGCCATTTTCCAATTCTTTGTGCACACATCTCTACATCACCCCGTGAAGCTCACCGTGCCACTGGATTGCTTTAGATCGCCGTGGTTTGGCCGGCACACCCACCGCCGACGAGGACACCCGCCTGCGCACGTGGACCGGGCGATTCCGGTCATCCCAGCCGTCGAGCCGTACATCGCTGTGACCGCCAGCGCCTCCCAGAGCCAACCCTGCCCTCGCCGGACCTATCTCGCCGCCGGTAAGCTGCGCCACCCTTTTCTTTCTTGCGGGCACTGTTTAAACCTAGGGAAGGACCGCGGGGGTGAAGGAAGGAAGTCTGGGGGGTTTTGTGAAATGTCAGTGACTCAAATGAATAGTAACGCGGGGGTATAACTGAGAGAGTTAGTTTGGAAATACCCCAGGGTCCTCGGTGTAAACTGCTTTTCCAGAAAACCTTTATTAAATCTGAATTTAAATTTGAACAGAAACTTTAATAATTCATAACTTCTGTTTAGTTCATCCAAATTTGGTCAAACCAATTTTGTCAGACTCTAAATAATATAACCTACTTAAGAAAAATATAAAACCCCTATGTACTACAGAAAACTTTAGGGTTCTAAATTAATTATTGTTTTGGCCAAAAGCTAAATAATGGGGATAAAAATAGTTGCACTTTTTGACTAGGGTTAGAAAAATTTGGAGGAATTTCTATCCACTCACTGACCTGTTTAAAAATGTTAAACCTCTCTGTCCACCCCATTAAATTAGTTTTTGCCATTCATTTTACAATATGCTTAAGATTAAGAAAAAGAAAAGATGATTTAAATAATGAACCAGAGGGCACCCCTATTTTTGTTAGAGTACTTATTCCATGTAGTTTACTAGAAAAATCTATCATACCCTGGTTTAGTATAAAATAAGTAGGATCCCTTTTATTTTAAGAAAACAAGGAAAACTTAGAAAAACCCTGCAAAAATAACCCCAAAGGGAAAACACCTCAAACCTTGGGATAACTAATGTTTGGTTATTATGAACATAGGAAAAATACAAAATCTGTTGTTTGATATTTTTCAAATGACAAGTTAGTTGTAAGCACCTTTTTGGCATAAAACTTTAGAAAATCACAACTAAATAACCACCAATTAACTTTTTGTGATTTTTGGCACAGAGGTTTATTGTTACTGTTAGATGCCAACAAAACCCTTAGGGCAGAACCTACTCCTAGTTAAGAGTTGTAGTACAAAGTGGCCCATTTTACACAACTCTTGTTATTTTTGTCCAAGGCATAGCCTTCATATATTAAATCTCAGGTTCTTACAACTGGCTAGAATAGCAAATGGCAACCCCCTGTAATTTTTACAGAATTTTTGAAAATTTGGAAATCACTGTTGTAGTTCAAACCCACACTAAAATTCATAAATAGAAAATAAAGGAAGGGAAAGTGGATGATGGAAATTAGTGTGACCCTAAAAACCTTTGTAAATTATCCACTAAAGTATATAAGGGGAATTATAAATTCACTATGCCTATCCCTAACAAACCTAAACCTAGAGTGATAAGCACAAACTACTAAAAGCCACGTATGACCCAGAAACCCTAAGTTACTCATTAACTTAGTTTTTCTTCTCTCAGCATAATGTTATTAAATCCTGCATAATCATGACATACATGTTCATTGCATTTCGATAGACTGTAACCTTGCTGACGGAGAGTACATCCTCGTGCCGGAGCAAGGAGCTGCTCAGGAGGTAGCCCCAGATCCAGCACCCGAGTCTGCACTAGAGGATCTGCATGCCACAGCCTTGGAAGGCAAGCCCCGGTTTTATGCATAACCTGTTATTTATGCTATTTTACTATACTTAATGATTGTAGGTTTGTTTGTGCACTTAAGTGTAGGAGTTGTTTGAAGCCATAGTTGCATGAACTCAGGATTCCTTTTGAGATGAATACTAGTATGCTAAGTCGAGTAGCTGCTTTATTATGTAGGATCTCTGTAGAAGTCGAGTGATTTTTCTAGCACTCGCGCGAGGTCAGGAATTGGTTGTATCCATTTTTATATCATAATGATGTTGGTCTGTGGACAACAATCCATGAGGATTGGTTGTCTACGAGGTGGAAATTAGAATAAGGATTAAGGTGTGGTACTGTGAGTCAAGCGTTTGAACGTACTAAGCACATGCCGAGAAATATGGTAAATCGGTAAGCCTAGTACCTGAGTGAACCTGGCAGTGGACATATCCCCTCACGTGACCTGAGACGTGGTCTCCCATTCCGGTTATGGTGGGTACAAGTGCGGTCACTGCACGACGGCAGTCGGGGTCAGTGAGGCATTGTATGCCAAGGCGGTGAGCCCTGATCTGCTGACGGGGAATCGATGGGGACGGTTGATGTGTGTGGGGACGGAGTGCCTCGCCACGTCGTGTGTTTAGGTTTACCTTGCAAGGTTTAAAAACTCGATTCGAATCGTCTGCTTCTCGCAGCTAATGAGACTGCTTGATCCATGCCGCTACATTGAGTAACAAGTGGAAATATGATGGGATGATATAAGATGTGGATTGCTAAAAATGTTTGCTACTATGTGTGAGTAGGTAGTACACCTTTAGCCTTAAGAGAGTCACACTTAAATTTGACAAAGTTAAAACTGGAATTTAGAAACTCAGCTAGTGCTTTTGGCAGCCAAACCCCACAGCCAAACAGCTGCATGTCTAGAGGTAGAGGAGTAGACTCCTCACACCGGGTAAGTCTAGCTGAGTATTAGTATACTCAGCCTTGCTTGTGGCATAATTTTTACAGGTTCTCTGGAGGATGTGGTTGCTGGAGTGACTCGGCCGTCCATCTTGCCATCGGGTTGGACTGTCGAGTGGGACCCCGCCTCGGCTGAGGAGGAGATGAGGAGTGACGGGACAGGCTTCCCCATCTCTCCGTTTATTTACTGTTAGTTATTCCGCTGTACTTCGAACAATGACGGTTACTTTTGCAAAAACTCCAATGATGATGATGTAATAATTTAATACTCTTACATGCATGGTTTTAGGCCTTATTGTATTTGCTCTATGACTCACCATCGAGTGAGATTGTGGTACTTGATCCTGTCAGTGGCCGTGTCGGACTAGATCCGAGGGATTGACGGGTTATTCCCATTTAAGTGTGGCCTACCCTCTAAGGCAGGGCTTAGGCACTTAAGTTGGAATAATTCGGGCAGTTCCGCCACAGTATGCCAACTGTCTGTAGTAGAATTCAGGGTGGTGGCCGAACAGATTAGCACTAGAGATCTAGTTCAAGAATACTTGGCTAACAGGACGTCTTCGACGTTAAGTGAATTTAGCATACCGAAGCTAAAGGGAACGAAGAAAACACTTGAGCTTGTGCGGTTGCCTTATCGCTTTAAGTTTGAGAAACAGTTCAAAGATCCTTGCCAAGAGTGGCTAGAGATGATTGAGACAATGTGCATTGAAATTTTGGGAAACTACACTAAAAAGAAGATCAATTAATGACTGCAGCCTTCGGTACCTGACCGAAATGAAGGTTGAACCGAGTAATGGACGCTCTGAATTTTGAATACCCTGATTACGAGTGTCTCAACAAAGGTGCAGAAGGGGCAAAAAGGAAAAGAGTTATCAGTGTTCTGAGCAGACAGACTGCTAGAATGGTGAAAGAGGGCGAAAAAGCTCTAAAAAAGAGAAATACCAGTCCCGAGCCAAAAGCGGCGACTTCGAAGAAGAGAAGAGCTGCAACTCTAGAGCCAAAGGTGGCTGAGATGGAAGAAGAAACTCCTTCAATGCCTTCTGTTGCTGAAGTAGAAGAAATTTTAAAGGTAATGACTGAATCCTTACCTATCAAGCTGCTAAGTCCTCTAGGGCCGTAACTGACGAAGCTTTTACAGAAAAAGGATGAGCCTTTGGCAACGAAAAAGGCGGTTGGGCCTAAAAAGCGAAGAATTATTACTGTTATGCAAGCTATTGAGGAAACGCCACTCCCGGCCTCAGCATCAAAGATGACACCAGCTGCCGAAGCAGATACTTCTGCCGAAGCTGCAGCCGCCGAAGCTACCAATCTGGAGAGTACGTTATCTGCTATTGATAAAGTGCTCTTGGATATGGCTGTAGAGGAGACTGTTGCGGCTACAGAAGAAGTCATGGCCGTAGTGCTTGAGAAAGGGAAAGAAATTGCCGAAGATACTTCGGAAGAAAAAGGCTTCACCTTTGAGAATCTAGTTGGTCAAGAATTATCCAAGGCCGAGAAGGAAGAGCTGCAGGAGTATGCTGCATCCTGTGGCTACCAGCCAGGAGTCATGCTCTTTGGTGGAATTAATGAAGAAGCCTTAATGTAACACCCCTGGTGTTACTGCCACTAGAACTTGAGCATGACATCATAAGCATTGGCATATCATGTGTTTGTCACACCTAGAATGCATTCACTAGGCAAAAATTTCTAACAAAGTTGTATTGATGTGACATTTCAAGGGTGAAACCCTAGGATATAGTGCTTAACCCTAGACTGGGCTTAAGGGAGTAAACAAAGCCTAATAAGAGAAACTTCAAAACTTAGTTGTAATAATCATAAAATATCACCATGAATGGACCTAAGTAGCATCCCAACCCTAGAAGTGTCAAAACCCTAAATCGGCCCCTGAAAAACCCTGGACTGAAACCCTAGGGGGTTATCTGTAAAAGTGCGCACATTTTGGACCTAAGTGCAAAAACCATAAAATTAGGGCACCTTAACTCATATGATTCACATGTATGTGGATTTGAAAATTAAACCTTGAGATTTGGACTTATTTGCAAAAAGTCCCACTCAAATTAAGTCTGAATTTTAGTGGAATAGGGTCAACTTTGAGGCCCTATATCTTCCAAATTATGAAGATTTTTCCATAGGTCAACGCATCAAGTTTGTAGAGCAATAAAAGTAGGACAACTTTGCTATAGGGATTATGCCTTGGTGCCACAAATGTTTTGAGATAATTAGGCCCAAAGATGGGCTGTCAGCCTGCCTTAAGTCTGAATTCAGATTGACAGTGGGATTGGATGAACTTAGGGCTCAATTTTAAGCAAGATCCTGTGACTTTTTGTGGGGCACGATGTAGCAAATTTGGAGCTGGTCTATTAGGCTACAACTTTGCTATAAAAATGGTCTTGTTGCCATGTAAAATCAGGAGGAAATTCACCCCAAACTTGGTCTGTCAAGCTGACTGAAGAACAATCCCATGGTACAGTAAACAGATAGGATCAGGTTCAGATCCCCTTGCCGCCGACGAGCCGTGCGCTCGGATTCATGCTCACCGTTGGTGATTCTCGCTTGGATCAGTTGGATAACACCGGGGGTCCGTAAATATCACGCCGAGGATACACTCCGGCCACTATTTTACTCCGGCCACCGTACCCGAGCAGACCACGGTTGATTTGGATGGGTTCGCCGGAGATAGCCACTTTGTGGCCTTGTGCCACGTGCCTTGGCACGTTTATCTCACCGCCGTGACTCACGTTAGCCCGTCCGGTGGTCGCCGGGGAGCTTGCCACGATGAAAGCCACTAATCCCGAGCGCTAGTAACCTTCTTCCCCTCGGCCGCCAGCGCATCTTTGTGAAATTGGACGCCACCGCTGTGGGAGCCTGTAAATTGCCGACCCCGCCTGCTCCACTAAGTAATTGTGCACCCAGTAGAGCAACCCGTGCCTCGAATCATCCACTAGAACTCCCCAATTTGGGATTTCCCCCAAATCACCCAAGAACACCGAGCGGTGTGACCTCGCAGTGGCCAAAGCGTTTCAGGTCCGTTCATGCCCACTGTCCTCTTGTTTCAGCACCCTTACTTGCTCCTGATACTCACTAACCCATTCAATTTAGCTAAGCAGTCCTAGATCACCGGGAACGCGTTTGAATGTCCATCGTGCCCGCTATCACCGTGGACAGAGCGTTTTCAAGCTCCGATAGTGAAATTAGTTGAGGGGAAACACTTGTTAGGGCTTGAATTAGGTCTGCGCCGAAGTAGAGCACCGGTCGTTGCGTGAATCGGCCGGTGTAGGCTCACCGGAGCTTGGCCCTACACTGTTCGCCGTCATGGACTTTGGGCTGTGAAGAAATAGAACTAGGGGGATGTTTTTGTAAAGTGTCAATGACTCTAGGAATAGTACTGCGACCCTGCTTCAAGTTATTCAAAACGTCGGGGGCCTATTCGCAAAGTCAATACTGCGGGCGTGGGCGCGCGCTTCCGCCTGTAGATGGGCCGACTTGGGCCAGTTCCGGTCCAGAACTGTTCATTGTTTTTTCTTTTCTTTTTCTGCTGGGTTAAAGAATTTCTAGAAAATTATAGAAAAATGCTAAAAATACCAGACCAATTTTGCTAGGCTTCTAATTTCCTATAGCATTTCATAAAAATAGTTTCATGATTTTTAGTTCCAATAGGGAATTATGGGACATTTAAAACAGCCAAAAACCATACTTCTGGAATTTTAGGGAATAATTAATAATTCCAAAATTTACCAAACTTTTTAGGTAAACTTTAAATATTATTTAGAAACCTTGGGTAAATTTTGGTATGCTTTGGACCATGTTTGATACTTAGAACCCAAAACCCTAGCCCCTTGCCCTATGAACTTCACTATAGACTCCGAAAACCCAAGTTTCCCGGAGATCTTTGAAGGAAGTTATATTCAAGACATTAGATAATAAACTTTTATTATATTTGCATTTTCATGAGCATTGCATGAGCATTCATGATTATATATGGCTATATCTAGAGAACGAGGAGGAAATAGAAGTTGAAGAAGCGAGACTTCACCACCACCACCTGAAGAACCTCAGGCAGGAAACTGCTTTTACTTTGATATCTGCGGAACAGAGCCTGATTCACCTATCACACAAGGCAAGCCCTAGTGCATTTGCCACCTCCTTGTTATTTTGAAATCTTTCTCACTTACTTGATGCATTAGGTGATAGGAGTTGTGTGCTAAACCAATTGCTGCATTTCCTTCGTTGGATTTGATTACTTCTCCTTAATCCCTGATTTACAAAAGGTTTTTCTTATGCTTAGCTTTGCTTTAGAAAAACAAAACATTTTGTTTTGACAAAAGATGATGCTTCAAAGTGGGTGGGATGTTTTTAAAAACAAAATTTGATGCTGAATTCATCATGGCCATGATGGGTTCAACATCAGAAAAGATGTACCTCTACCAGGTACCAAACTTCAGAGCTGAGACCGGGGTGACTTGCACGAGAAGAGAGTCTTGGTGTAGTGCCTGCTGACCGAGGACCCTTTAACTGGTCACATGCCTCATCATGGGTAAGATTTGCCTCGGGCAGAATAAGATAACACACAATGGGAGTGGAGAGATGGCGAGAGTAGTGTGTACCCTCCATGGTAAGAGGCTGGACAGTGGTGTATCTGTGCTCTCGGTTGGCGTGAACCTGATCTAGTCTTAAAAACCCTGGTGGCTACATATGTCGTGTGATTGGAGATCCTTAGCTGAGTATAATCGATTCGGATCACCGTAACTTCGCGGACATGAAGACTTGGTCACTGACTTACACGTAGCACTCCAGTGAATAAGAAGGGTTGTTAAGAAATTGGCTAGTATAGGGCAAGTGATTGAACTAGGTAGAAAGAACTCTAGATGTAGGTAACTTTACTAAACCTGACAAGTAAAACTTGATTTTTAAGGATCCACTATTAGTAAGCATTTCTGCAAACAGAGTCTTTGATTATTGATAAGCCTTACCTTGACTCCCTTAAAGCCAGCATATCCTTGAGAGTCTTTTTTTTGATGGGTAAGACTTGCGAAAGTACATTTCATACTTAGGGCTTTGTCCCATGTTGTTTTAGGTGAAGAAGCAGCAAACTTTTGTTGCTTCTGTTCCAAGGTGGTACCTAAAGAAGAAAATCAAGACTGAAGCTGCGGGAGGAAAGGTCCTCCATTAAGAAAAAACTTTTTACTGTTTATCGGGAGGGGTTTTTGCCTCCTTATGTAATAATAATACTCAGCACTCTTATATTTGTTCTGGTCTGCAATAAATACTACTCTTTCTTACTTTTAAATAAAGTAAGTTATTATAACTGCTTCCGCATTTTTGTACCTCCGATGTATTGTAATGTCTGCGTGATGGGTGAAACGCTCTTGGGCAAGGTAAGAAATTCAGATACCGAACTTGTCAAGTGATTAGGTGCACCTGCAGGGTTGTTTGAGGTCCATTGGACAAGGACAACTGTAGGTGGGCCTAATGACTTGGGAGGTTCCGTCACAGCTGGTATCGGAGCGAAGCCTATCTCTGCAGATGTTATGAGACATTTTAAAAAGAATTTTCAAAGACTTATCTAGAAAATTTCTTTCCTTCTTATCTAAGTACCTTCTGTATTTAAAGACCAGATAGTAGAGTGCAATGTATAGAAGGTTGTGAATCAACTAAGGTTGATTCTGTAACTATACATGCATCATATTAAAAAACTATGCTAATAAGATTTTTCCCCTCATGGAGATATGCCGCCGCGCACAAGAAAGACCGCGTGCAAGTCTACCGGGCTAATTGGCGTACCTCTCCATCAACTAGCTCCAAGGCATGAGGACAGTAGTAGTGGTACCAATGATCCTATCGGAGATCTGGAAGCTCAAGTAGAACAGCTTCGAATGGAGCTCCATCACAGGAATGAAGTATGGGTCGAGGATGGTCAGCGAATAAACGAGTTAAGAACTGATATCCGACACTTGCAAGACCAACTTGCTAAACGAGATTTAGCGCTCGATTGGGCTGTTAATTCATGTTCACTTGCTTGGGCCAAGGAAGCCAAAGCTCGAGCCCTCGTGGAGGAGCTTAGCACAGCCGTGGACAACTTGGAGGTTTACTGTAATACACTACATGAGGAAGTTCATGTATTTTATTCACAACTGCACCCTAACGTACCTGCGGATCCTGTCGGAATGGGAGCCGGACCTTCTGGAGTAGCGGGTGAAGCCCTTGGTGGGGAACTGGACCTTTTCAGACCCCCTCCTTCAATGAATCTGGTCAACGAATGGTCTCTTACACCCGACAGCGAAGCTACCAAAAGTGATAAGAAGCTAGAATAGTGTAGTATAGAAATAGTGATAATGTGTAATAGGTAATGTAATCCTGTTGTAAATTCGAGTCTGTATCATTACCATTTGAAGTAATGTAAAATGGATGGTTTGCTTTGGCATATTATATTTTCCAAATGTTCTTCGCCTTAGATGTCGTCCAGGACTCGTGGACAGGATGGTGCAGGAACCTCCCATGGGAGGGAAGCTACTCCTAACCCGCCACCAGTACCACCAACCTTGGTTGAGGCTATCGCTGCCTTAGTCAATGCAACAGCCGACAACCCCGCTTTCTGCGGGAAATGGCGGGACAACAAATGCAACAGCAACGCGGGCGAGCGTATCCGCAAGGACCCAGCAAAACTTCATATTTGGACTTCTCGGAGACACGTCCCCCATTATTTGTCAAGGCTGAAGATCCTCTTGAAGCGGATGAGTGGATCTGGGTTATCGAACAAATGTTTGGGCTTCTTCGATGCACGGAGACTCAAAAGCCCTTATTTGTGGCACAACAGTTGCGAGGCCCTGCCAGCACTTGGTGGAGAAATTATGTGGCTGTCCAGCCTGCTGGTCATCAAATTACCTGGGATGAATTCAAACTGGCCTTCCGGGAGCACTATATTCCTGAAGGGGTGCTCCATATGAAACAGGAAGAATTTATGAAGCTCAAACAAGGTGGAGATACTGTCACACAGTATCTCAATAAGTTCAACCACTTGTCCTAGTATGCTATTGATCAAGTCAACACTGATCTAAAGAAGAAAAATTGCTTCATGAGAGGTCTTAATGACCGGCTGCAGCGAAAAATGGCCACCTGCCTCGATCTATCTTATAGCAGGGCTGCCAACACGACACTGGCAGTAAGCCAAATATGCAGGCCCAGGAAAATCGAAGGGCTATGGAGGCGACACGCCCAACCAAGGGCCTGAGAAGAGACAAAGGTTGGTGATCCGACCTTTTAATCAGAATCGTTCTTCACCACGTCCACCCTCCTACCCTTTCAACCAACCTGTCTTTATTCGTCCTGCTGCTGCCCCCACCTCAACGAATCAGCCAAGTGCCCCTGGTACTCATTTCCCCGCCCTCCCAAGCTCTTCAACAGCTGCTTTAATTGTGGAAAGTCCAGACATTTGATCAAGGACTATCCATATCCGAAGCAGAACAGATCAAATAATCAGCAGAGTTCAGGGAGTTCCACTCAAGGCAAGGGAAATGTGGCGAACAATACCGCGGGCAAAAATATGAAGAAAACTGGGCGGATTTATTATACGTAAGTGGCCACGACACCGGAAGGAGAACTAGTTATGATGGGTACGTTTCTCGTGGCCAATCACCCTGCAGTTATTCTTTTTGATTCTGGTGCTTCACATACATTCATAAGCAAGAAGTTTGTGGAGCAACATTGCATTCCATACAATGAATCAAGGGAAGGGTTTATAATTCATTCGCCTGGGGGTCAAATATTCACTAAAGAGGTGGCTTTCCATGTGCCCATAACATTGGCTGAACGAGACTTTCCTACCAACATGATTGTTCTAAAAGGCCGAGATATAGATGTAATTCTAGGCATGAATTGGTTAGCCAAACATAAAGCTATCCTCAACACTGATCTGAGAACCATCAGGTTGAGTTATGGCCAAGAAGAGTTTCTCTTGTCTATCCCTATAGCTATTCCAGCTAAACCAATTGGCAGAGTATATGAAGCCATCATACCGGAGATCCAAGATATTCCGGTAGTATGTGAATCCCGGACGTCTTTCCAGAAGATCTGCCTGGATTGCCTCCAGAGAGAGATGTAGAATTTGTGATTGAGTTGAAGCCCAGTACGGCTCCTATTTCTAGAAGGTCGTACCGAATGCCTCCGAACAAGTTGGCAGAACTCAAGACCCAATTACAAGATCTACTAGAAAAGGGATTCATCCGACCAAGCTCATCACCTTGGGGTTGTCCAGCCATCTATGTCAAGAAGAAGGACCAAACACTTCGATGTGCGTGGATTATAGACCCCTTAATGAGGTCACAATCAAGAATAAGTACCCTCTTCGGATTGACATCCTATTTGATCAATTTACCGGAGCTCAGGTATTTTCTAAGATTGACCTCAGGTCGGGTTATCATCAGATCCGTATCCGACCCGAAGATATACCCAAGACCGCATTCACTACGCGGTATGGATTATTTGAATATCTGGTTATGTTTTTCGGACTAACAAATGCTCCTGCCCACTTCACATATCTTATGAACTCGGTATTCATGCCCGAGTTGGATAAATTTGTGGTGGTATTCATTGATGATATCTTGATATATTCTAAGAATGAAGAGGAGCATGCTCGGCATTTGCGAATCGTATTAACGCGCTTAAGGGAGCACCAACTATATGCTAAGTTTAGTAAGTGAGCATTCTGGATAGAGGAGATCCAATTTCTGGGACATGTATTATCTGCTAAGGGGATTGTGGTGGATCCCAGCAAAGTCAAGGATATTTTGAAGTGGAAACCCCCAACCATTGTACATCAAGTCCGAAGTTTCCTTGGACTGGCTGGTTATTACCACCGATTTATTCCAGATTTTTCCAAGTTTGTGAAACCAATCACAAGTTTATTGAAGAATGATACTAAATTTAATTGGTCTTCAAGATGTAGTGAAGCCTTTGAGCAGCTGAAAGTATTATTGACCACTGCTTCGGTATTAGCTCAACTGGACAGTGAAAAGCCTTTGATGTGTATTGTGATGCATCAGGCAGTGGTCCAAGCTGTGTTCTAATGCAAGAGGACCGAGTGATAGCTTATACTTCAAGGCAGTTGCGCCGTCATGAGGAACATTATCCAACTCATGACCTGGAATTTGCTGCGGTGGTTCATGCCCTAAAAATATGGCGTCATTATCTACTAGGGAATATCTGTCATATTTATACATATCATAAAAGTCTGAAATACATCTTTACCCAGTCAGAGCTGAATATGAGGCAAGGAGATGGCTCAAGCTGATGAGGATTATGAATTGGAGATTCACTATCACCCAAGCAAAGCTAATGTAGTGGCAGATGCGTTAAGTCGCAAGGCTTTCTGTCATTGTCTTACAATGAAGACTTCTGACATTACGTTATGCCAAGAAATGGAGAAGTTAAACCTAGGAATGATTCAACATGGAACTTCAAATCACTTAAAGCTTGAGTCAGTCCTCCTGCAAAGGATAATTGATGCACAAAGAGAGGATGAGGGTATGAAACATATTCATGAGAAAATGGAGGCCGGTAAAGCCAACTGCTTCAGAAAAGATGATCAAGGCGTTGTATGGTTTAACAACCGGATAGTTGTGCCTAAGAATGAGGAGATCCGCCAGCAAATTCTAGATGAAGCACATCTTAGTCGCTATTCTATTCATCCCGGAAGCACTAAGATGTATCATGATCTAAAACAGCATTATTGGTGGACGAAGATTAAGATTGAAATCGCACGCTATGTGGCAAGATGTGACACTTGCATACGTGTCAAGGACATACATATGAAGACTGTTGGTCCATTGCAATCTTTACCTATATCTACATGGAAATGGGAGGATATAAGCATGGACTTTATTGTGGGATTGCCCAGGACAACAAAAGGATATGATTCTATTTGGGTTATAATTGATCGACTTACCAAGATAGCCCATTTTCTGCCAGTCAAAATAGATCATCCGGTTGCTGTCTATGCCCAATTATATATTGCTCGTATTCTTAGTCTGCATGGGGTTCCAAAGACCATAGTGTCAGATCGTGGAACACAATTTTTAGCCAAGTTTTGAAGCACTTCATAAATCCCTGGGTACCAAGTTGCTTCACAGTTCGGCCTACCATCCCCAAACCAGTGGGCAGACTGAGAGAGTAAATCAGATACTTGAAGATATGTTGCGAACATGTGTTTTGGAATTCCCACAGAAATGGGATGACTGTTTACCATTAGCGGAGTTCTCATACAATAATAGCTATCAAGAGAGCATCAAAATGGCACCCTTTGAAGCTTTGTATGGGCGACGGTGTCGTACTCTGTTAAACTGGTCTGAACTAGGTGAAAGATGTTTCTTCAAGCCTGATATATAAAGGAAATAGAAGAAAAAGTTCGATGAGTAATTCATAATTTGAAAGAAGCCCAAGCTCGACAGAAGAGTTATGCAGACAAGCAACGTCAACCCTTGCACTTTCAAGTTGAAGATTATGTCTACCTAAAAGTTTCACCAATGAAGGGTGTATCATGTTTCGGGGTAAAGGGGAAGCTCGCTTCCCGGTACATTGGTCCTTTTCCTATCCTTGAAAGATAAGGACCAGTGGCATACCGACTCCAGTTACCCGAAACCTTGTCTGCAGTACATAATGTGTCCACGTGTCTCAATTAAATAAGTGTCTTCGGGTTCCCGATCGAACCATTGAAGTAATGGATGTTGCCTTAGAGCTAGACTTGACATATTCTGAACATCCTATTCGAGTTTTGGATCAAAAGGACAGAATTACCCTTAGGAAAACTCTCAAGTTTTACAAGATACAGTGGAACCAACACACGGAAAATGAAGCTACTTGGGAAACTCAAGACTTTTTAGATAAGAATTTCCCAGGCTTTTTAGCTTCGTGTAAATTGTAAGATATGTACATTTGCTATAATAAGAGAATGAACCCCATACCACCCCTGCCTTGTACTAGAAATAAGGAAATAAAAATATGTCGTGTTTCCTTTTCCATTATACCCTAGGACTTTTAATCTCAGGACGAGATTCTTTTATGGGGGGAAGGATGTAACACCCCTGGTGTTACTGCCACTAAAACTTGAGCATGACATCATAAGCATTGGCATATCATGTGTTTGTCACACCTAGAATGCATTCACTAGGCAAAAATTTGAAACAAAGTTGTATTGATGTGACATTTCATGGGTGAAACCCTAGGATACAGTGCAACCCTAGACTGGGCTTAAGGGAGTAAACAAAGCTTAATAAGAGAAAACTTCAAAACTTAGTTGTAGTAATCATAAAATATCACCATGAATGTACTTAAGTAGCATCCCAACCCTAGAAGTGTCAAAAACCCTAAATAGGCCCCTGAAAAACCTTGGACTGAAACCCTAGGGGTTATTGTAAAGGTGTGCACATTTTGGACCTAAGTGCAAAAACCATGAAATTAGGGCACCTTAACTCATATGATTCACATGTATGTGGATTTGCAAATTAAACCTTGAGATTTGGACTTATTTGCAAAAAGTCCCACTCAAACTCTATTAAGTCTGAATTTCAGTGGAATAGGGTCAACTTTGAGGCCCTATATCTTCCAAATTATGAAGATTTTGCCCTAGGTCAACACATCAAGTTTGTAGAGCTATAAAAGGAGGACAACTTTGCTATAGGGATTATGCCTTGGTGCCATGAAATTTTTTGAGATAATTAGTCCCAAAGATGGGCTATCAGCCTGCCTTAAGTCTGAATTCACTGACAGTGGGATTGGATGAACTTAGGGCTCAATTTTAAGCAAGATCCTGTGACTTTTTGTGGGGGCATGATGTAGCAAAGTTGGAGCTGGTCTATTAGGCTACAACTTTGCTACAGAACAATGGTCTTGTTGCCATGTAAAATCAAGAGGAAATTCACCCCAAACTTGGTCTTTAATGAGACAAGTGGCAATCATACTCTTAAAAGACTACAAAACAAGACAAGAAATGATTCAATAGTCACACATAATTAATTTCTTAGAAAATATTTTTGAAACCATACGTCTGAAAACTTCTTCTCCTTTGTGTTATGAAGTGATGGAGGGGCATGTTGCAACATCATGAGAAAAACCTACATGGTGTTTCATAAACCTTCAGGTAAGCACATAATTATTATGGAACAATATATAGACTAGATTAATGCAATACCTTTGCTGGAGGTTGGCTAGAAAATGGTGCATGGCCAATAGCAAGTTCAAGTAGTAATGCCAAACGACCAAATATCCGCCCTGTAGTTTTTTTAGATAAAGAAAACAAATCAACAACTATACTTACAAGTGTCTTCCTTTTGCCGTATCTATTGATTATTGAGTCATAAAGGCTGGCGGTAACTCCAAAATCCGATAGTTTGACTCCTTTATCTTGATCAAGCAGTATGTTTCCAGCCTGTGTTCACGCATGGAATGAAATAAATGCCTTCTCGTTATAATAAAATTCCATGTGTGAATAAAGGCTTGCTCATCCCTCCTCCATTTACACGCAGAAAAATTTCTGAGAGTTTGAAGTGAATTTCAGCAATTGGAGCAAACTTTGGGCTATTGTAGTTTGGAATCCAAGAGGTTTTGGTTAATGGTCATTGTATCAAACTTGTAGAGGAACTACAGGAGTATAAACTTTATTAAGCAACTTGTCTCTAGAAATATTTGGAACCCAAGAAAAAGAGTGGTTCCAAGTGGTGCTGCTGTATTTCTGAATTTTCAGATTGGAAACAGTAACTGAAATTGAATTTCAGTGTTTTGATAGCAGTTT
The DNA here is from genome assembly GCA_029449295.1 of Zea luxurians. NCBI lineage: Eukaryota > Viridiplantae > Streptophyta > Magnoliopsida > Poales > Poaceae > Zea > Zea luxurians. Next base: position 25,006,432 of record JAOPSE010000037.1, read on the forward strand.
TGAAGCCTATTTGTGGCCATTCTATAAGGTTTTGTGCTGTGGTGTTTGTATAATAAGTGAAGACCATATAATGTGGAACAACTTTCTTATAGGGTGTTGACCTGATCCCATACAAAAAGTGCAGAAATAGCTACTCAAATTGGACTATCAGGTTGACTTTAACTGTAGTTGGTTCAGTTAGCTGAAACTGAAATTCAGCAAGTTGTCCAGTTTGGAGCACTTTTGTGATTAATCCATTTCCTTTTGGACGAAAACTTCCATAGCAAAGTTGGAGACCACAGTATAGTAAACAAGTTTCCTAGAGTGCGATAGACTTGGTGCTACACAAAAAGTGGAGTAGCAGGCTCCTAAAATGGATTGTCAGTGTGCTGGTGGCTGGATTTTGTTCAAAACTGAAATCCTGAAATTTCGTAAATGGTAAATTGTAAATTGTGCACTGGTAATAATATCAATCCAACAAAAAATAGATCCCGGAGCCTCTCAGCGCCACTGCCTGCTGCATTGCTTTGGCATGAACTGAGAAATTTGGAGAACACGTAGCAGGTGATGGTCATCAGAAGCTTCAAGTGTCAAAAGGTATCAATAATGTTGCTTGTTTTGATACAGATATGATATATAGCTCTAAAGTCACATACATGATCACATTATCAAGTGAGCATATATGTCAGCGAAGGCCGCATAGGAAAGTTGCAGATCTAAGTATCCATTTGTTATTTCAGTCAGACCCTAAAAAAATAATGAACTTTCATTTTTGTAGAGTTGTTCAAGTTTTGTCAATAAATCTGTAAGATAAAGACTTTAGGACCACACGAAGCTCACATTTTTAAAACTATTAACATCTAGATTATGTCTGAACATTTATGTCTAATTTGTGTAGCGTGGGAGAATTATTTCAGTTATTGTCAACTGCTAATGACAGTATCTGCTGAATATGTCCAATTGATCCTAATTATAAGAAAGGAGAGTTGATTAAAATGAATATATTAATATATGAATACATAATTAAAACTCATTCTCTGAATCCAAATAGATCACAAAATCTACATATGAACTTAGACACGCCTGACGAACAACGAAACCACCGATTACCTCAATAATACTTATCTGCTCTCTTTTTAAAATGAACATAGAACCTCCATATCAAGGAAGAAAAAACATTATTTCAGGGTAGTGTACCTCTGCAGCATGAGCCTCCTGCATCCTGGTTCTGGAGCATATAAACTGCATGCAGAGAGTAGAGACAAAAAAATATTTATCAGAGGGAGAATCACAACAGGTTTTTTCATTCATTCATTTCAGCAAGCGAATGCACATATCAGTAGCAGATGATCTACATTTTTATCCTAGCATTCCACTCTAAACATACAAACAAAACAATTGTAGAATGTTTGAGAGATGTATTTTCCTATATATTTGTTCAAAGAGAATCCCATGAATGAAATTACACTAAATCAAAGTCTACAGACCAATACTTCCTTATTTTCAAAGTCTTTGAAATTTGAATGATGCCAATGTAATGCAATATTCGGAGAAGCATTTTCTAAGAGACATTTCAACAAACACTAAGAGGGATGTCCAAGATATGGAAGTGCTGACATTCTCAAGACGCTGATCACAGAGGAAGACCTGGTAACCTGCGGAAAATCAAATAGAAATAAGGCACCGCGAGTGCTCGAGTGCCCCAACCAGACTTCGCCATCGCCGTCGCACAACCACTATGCACCGCTCGCTGCACAACACCCACGCACCGCCCACTGGACAGCCCATGGGCACTGTCCATAGCTCGCTCTTGCGTAGGTCATAGGCGCATCCTCGCCCTTGCGTCTTCGCCTGCTCCGCCAGTCCGCTCTCGCGCGCAACTCGCTCCTACCATCACGCGCAGCGTCACCCTCTCTTGTGCCATTGCGCGTAGCCTCGCCCCTGCGCCCATCCCATGATGCGCAACGGGGTGGCTGGCGCACGAGCAGGCGGCGCGGGCCAGCGGCGTGGCTAGCCACGGGTGGCGGCATGGGGCAGCGCGCGGGGTGACGCGTGAGCTTGCGACTTGGGCTGGCGAGCGGGGCTACGCGCGAGCTAGCTCGCGGGTGGCGGCGCGGAGCGCGCGGGGTGGCAGCGGCGGGGCCTGTGGTGGCGGCACAGGGCACGCTGTCTAGCGGCAGGCGTGAGCGGTAAGTAGCGGGTAAGGAGAGGAAGAGAGATGCGCGGGGTTAGGGATTTAGGTTTTTGGGTTAAATTCGACGGTGTCCACATGGCCCACGTATTTAATTTAAGAACGTGGGTACCCACGTTCCTAATAGGTTAAGTTCGACGTTTTGGCTGGGGCCCACGAACTTAATTTAAGAACGTGAGTACCCACGTTCTTAAAAAAACCATGAACTTAACTAATGTAAGAACGTCGGTACCCACGTTCTTAACAAAACCCACAAATATTTATCAGTTTCTTGTAGTGTAGGGCTCATCCCTAACAGCACCAGCGCCGTGATTGCCTCGCCGGCCCACGCGACAATACGCTGGACCCCGGTGCGGTGCTCCGCTTTGAGATCTTCAAGTGCTTTCCTGGTCGCCTCCATCGCCTGGGGACCCGGTGCCGCCTGCGCCGCCTGGAACTGCCGATCTGCTCCTCCAACTTCTTCTCTTTCTCCTCTGCCTCGAGCTCGTGCTCGGCCAGCATCTCACCTCGCCGGGTGAGCATTTCTTCCCGGAAGGTGAGATCCGTCTCCCGCCTGGCGAGGTCCGTCTCCCGCCTGTCCAAGGACTGCTCCTTCGCTTTAAGTTTCTCCTCGGCGAGGGCAACGTCGTTGGCCTTGCCCTCGAGCTCCTACTGCCACTTTTGCAGCATCTCCACAGCCTTGGTCTGCTGGACCCGCTGGGCTTCCAAGGTCTGGTCTAGGGCACTTAGCTTGGCCTGAAACTCTATTATGAGGGCCTCCCGCTGAGACACGGCCTCCTCCCTCCTATTCACCTTCTTCTCCCTCCGAGACGCCTCTAGCTCCCGGGCGCACACCTTCTAGAGGTCCCTCTTGTACTCCTTGCGGTCCCGTTCGAGTTGGGACCGCTCGGAGAGGAACTATCGGGACGCTGACTTGGTGCGCTCCTCCAGTTGGGTGCGCCAGTCGCTGAGGCGTTGGTGCTCAACCTCTAGCGCCTCCCACTCCCGCAAGATTACCGCCCCAGTGTCACTAAGGACCTGGTGGGCACGGGACAACATGCAGGGAGCGGGACTGGCACCGCTTCTTGCTCGGCACCAGACCGGAGGCACCGCCCGAACACCACCTCCATCTCCTCCGGAGCAGGCAGAGGGTTGGAGCTGGACGCGCCTCCTGCGTCACCCCCAGCGTCTGGAGGGGGCGCGGACCCCCCAACTGGGGCATCCTCCGCCGCTGCGACGCCGCCCGACGCTGGCGCCGCTGCCGCCGGACCCCCGGCTGGGGCATGCGAAGCTGCTGGCGTTGTCTTGGTAGCAGCCAGGGGGATCGCTGGCACCACTCCTAGCAGATGCCTACTGCTGAGAGCCAGACCCGTCATGGGCCTGGAAACCGGTGGAGGAGGTGTGACCTTGGGAGCAGAGGGGGAAGAAGCCCTGAAAAATAGACGATGGGTTAAGACTTGTCGACATGACGATTAAGCTCAAAGAAAAAGGGGCTACACTTACTTGGGGCCCTGGACCTTCCAGTGACCCTGGAAGCGAGATCACCGCTCTTGCTGCTACTGCTGCTGTTGGATTTGATGCTGCTGGTGCCCTTGGGGGAGATCACCTCTAGATGGTGGTGGTGGCGGCGGGACCGATGGTGGTGGTGGTGGTGGTGGCGGCGGGACCGGAGGACTGACGTGCCTCTGCGTGCCGTGGGCCTGGGAGCTCGCCTCCTCGGCCTCGCCTGCGGTCCTCTGGCGCTTCTGGGGAGGCTCTAAAATGAGCGACCCATCAGCGCGACGCAGGCGGCGTCGCCTCTCTTCCTCCGACCCCACGGTGCCACCTAGGGCGGAGGCGCTGCTTGCAGCCCCTTTACCCTTGTCCAAGGGCTGGGGGCCACAGCGGGGGCGCTGGGAGCCACACCGGTGGGCTGGGGACCACCAACCGGTGCATCTAAAATCTGGATCCCGCGGTGGGGGTCCTGGTCACAGGTCTTGCGAACCGCCACGCCGCTCTCGTCGAGGATTGGCAGCGTGGCCAAGATTGCCGTCCTCAGCCCTGGGTCGTCATAGAGCGCAGGGATGCTCTGGCGGAGAATCAGGGACTCAGGGACGAAAGTTTCCCCAGTGATCCCTCCCACCAAGATTGCCAGCTCGTCCCAGGACAGGTCGGTGCCCGGCCCACACTGGATCCGGCCGATGTCGTTCGGGCCGGTGAACCAGCAGCATAGGCGCAGTCTCTTCTGCAGCGGCGCGATCCGACGTTTCAGGAAGTCACCGACCACGTGCATCACGTCAAGCTACCCCTAGCCAAGCCCTTGATCCTGTCCAATACGGGCAGGAACTCTGGCGAAAGGGTCGGCTTGGTCCTCCAGAGCTTGCGGTCGAGTGCTGGCCCATCGCTCGGCAGCGCGAGGCGATCGTTGGCCTCGGCGCTGGCAATCACCCAGTCGCTGCGCCAGTTTTCCCACCTCGTGCCGCCAAGGGTGGGGATGTAGACGACGGCTGAATCTGGCCTCGTCTGGAAGTAGTAGGCACTGATGTGGTCCCTAGTCTTCCCGGACTTGACCAGCACAAAGAAGTGGCGGAAGAGAGAAGTGCAGGGAGCCACACCTACGGACATCTTGCAGAGGTGGACGAAGATGGCCTCCTGGAGGACGGAGTGGGGGCATGAGGTGCTGAAGCTGAAGTCCGACCTCCTCCAACAGCAGCAAGAAGAAGGGCGAGATCGGCAGCGCCAACCCGCAGGAGATGTAGGAGATGAACAACACGAACTCCCCGGTAGCGAGATCGCCGAGGGGAGCGGCGCCGGCGTGGATTCTTCTGGCGAGCCCCGGCGCGCTCCACCCGAGCAGGCCGCGCACTAGGTTAAGCGCTCCCTCAGACTAGAAATGGTCAGGGTGACTAAGCGAAGCCATGGCGTGTGCGGCGCGCGTAGAGCAGAGGAGCAAGAAGGCAAAGGGGCGCAAGGGATTGGGACAAAATGCGAAAGGGTACCTGCTGCACGCGAGGTGAATCCTTTTTCAAGGAAACCTGAGTCCTTCTTAGGGAAACCCTTCCGCGCGCCCCTCAATCGCCGCGGAAATCTCCCCCGACGCGCACCAAGGACCAAGGCAACCCAGTCCCTGACACGGGGGCCTAGGTCCACATGTCATACGGTTTGTGAGCCGCACTTCGGGTGCAGAAGGAACGAACCGCCGCACGCGCCTATAGAGCAAACCACCGCACACGCTTGTAGTGCGCCTCCTTGGGGCCACTGCAGAAGACAAACCCAGTCTATGACACAGGGGCCTGGGTCCACAAGTCATACAATTTGTGCGCCGGACTTCGGGTGCGAAAAGAGCGATCCGCCGCGCGCGCGCCTGTAGTGCGCCTCCTTGGGGCCGCTGCAGAAGACAGAAGGTAATATTTTAAATTGATGCAGCAGCAACGAGGCACCCCGCGCGTGGCCCGATGAAACCACCAGGTGTGGGGGCCGCGGGTCAGTCAACCGTGAGGACAGATATGGCAGTTGGCGTGACCTAAGGTGGATTGACGGTGGGTGCGTCAGCAGACACGCTGAAACGACGTGCCAATCATCAATCAGGCCATGTTGAGGCAAAGTACAATCTTTAGCCCCACCTGCAGGCTCGCATCCTCCCCTGAGGTGCGCCCAGGGGCCACTATCGGTACCCTGAAAACTAGGGTACCCGTTACTACTATAAAGACGCAGTACCCACACAACTATCTTTAGTCGCGTGGTAAAAGAGCTGTACGTGGGACTAGGCCATGACTCGCCCCAGCCTCGGGCGACTACTCTGGGCCAGCAACAGTGCCTGATGCCACCACATAGGCGGGTCTGGGGCCGCCACGTGTCCAGAGAAAGTGATATACTCCAAGACATCAACAGTGAGTCCGTACATCCATGGGAAAGTGCCGGACCCCTGGACATACAGTCCGGACCTCCAAGTTTGGTCCATGACCCCCACGTGTACGGACCGGACCCCTAAAATGGGATCCGGACCCCCCCATATGGGGTCCGGGCCGCCCATAGTAGGGTCCCAAGGTCCCAGGACAGAGCACGCCCGGGCTTTAATCAGGGCCTAGGTGGGGGTCCGGTGCCAACACGTGTCCGGACCTGTCCGCATACACTCCTGTTCCCCGCTCAGGCGGAGACCCGATGCTGCCATGTGGCATACTACGCGTGGTATTAGCCAATGGGCGGGACCTGGCATGACGCCTCCGGGCTACGCTCGCCTTCGCATTCATTACGGATAAGGCGTGCGTCTGTCCACTCCACTGACAGGCAGCATGCCCAGTCCATGATACGTGGGCCGCGCAATTACTCGCACGTTACTATATCGAGGGCAATCACTCACCATTACTCGTGCGGGTTACTGCCTATCAATGCTGCATGGACTGCGGTCATCATGACTCTAGCTGATTGCTCATCGTTACTAAGGCGGAGGATCCTTGTGTACTATCAGCATTTACTATTCACATAATGTATTCCTACTATTATGCTCCTGGGCCCACATGTCGGGGCTCAATATCCTTGTATGTGCCTCCCTTAAACTATAAAAGGGAAGACACACAACGTTACAAGGGACAGGTTTTACACATACTCAATACAGCTTACACACAGTGGAGGTAGGGTATTGCGCTCCGAAGGCCTGAACAACTCTAATCCCTTGTGTCCTCGTGTGTTCATCGACCATCCACCAGACAGGCAAACCGCTTAGGCCCCCTCCTCATCTTTGGATTAGCGGGTGCGTTCTGCCACCCAGCCGGTGGATTTCTACACCGACAATGTGTTGTTAATTTTTATTATACTATGTTTGTTTGTATCACTACAATTAGCAGTGAGGTTACGAGTCACTTGAAGACCAGGTTGGTACCTGTAATCTCGAGTCCCAGGCAAGTTGTGCCCTTGATCACATTTCTTTACCCAATAATGTTAGTGTTAATCACTGTGACATGCTCAGGTTAATCTGATGGGACCTAATAGGTTTCCCTAGACTTGTTTATCTCACACCTTTGTTACCACTAAACTTTTGGGTAGTTATGCTATTGCTCTATCTGGTTTTGGGATTGATACTACATTATGATCATGTTGCAATTATACTATTGTTTTAATTATTGTTAATGACAAGATCATTGTGTTAATTGGAACATGGAGCTTAACTTGAGAAACACGTGCTACTACAAGGGTGGAATGGGACACCCTTGGCTGACTAATTAGGAAAGCTAGTGGTAGACTACCTTACCCAAAAGGGGCAAGGGCAGTAGGGGAGTTGCGAATAGGGAGGTTCTCGGGTCGATCATGCTGCGATGGCTTTACGAATGAGGGATTCCTAGTTTGCCCTTCCTAGAAACTGTAGTGGGTTTTCTGAAACTAGTGGAACTTTGTAAAGGCCTCGTAGTGGATCCCTAACCATTTACCTCGGAAGTGTCTAAGGGTCTAGCTAACCCTGGCTAGACGGGATACACGACTTGTGGGTAAAGGGCACAACCTCTGCAGAATGTAAAACTGATATATCAGCCGTGCTCGTGGTCATGAGCAGCTCAGGACTCTCGTATGATTAATCTATGGAACTAAACTTAATCTGTCATATGCATTGCATCGCGGGTGTTATTATAAATTTTGATCTATTACTTAATTAGTTTGGTATCTACTTATACTTAGTAACTGCTAATAAAATTTTGACCAACTTTAAAAGCAATGCTCAGCGTTAACCATCTCCTTTGGTAGCCTTACACTTCACATGAGCTCCCACCTTCGGTGAGTTCATGCACATTATTCCCCACAACTTGTTGAGCGATGAACGTATGTGAGCTCACCTTTGTTGTGCTCACATCCCCCAGGTCAAGGACGGTACCATAAGATTAGGCGCATGAAAGATGCTATGATGAGTTCGTGAGTGGTCTAGGCTGTCGTCTCCCAGTCAACTTTATAGTTGTTGGATTGTTGTCTGCATATGATGTAATTATTTAGCTATTTTATACAAAACTTCTATTATATAGTGTAACAACCATGATCTAACTAAAATTAATTAGATTCTATCTAGGCTAATCTAGTTATACCAATCTAACCTAAAATTGGTGCCCTAGACCAACTTTACCAGATACACCCACCTGACCTTATGCAACTACCTTAACCATCCGATAGTTGCATAACCCCTCTGTTTTAACCTAACAAATTCTAACTTACCTTCACCATATAATCCCTCCTATCTTAAAAGATTCTAACATATCCTAATAATATTTATCCTACCTTGGTAGATCTATTTAATTTAAACTAGTCTAATCTAGTTATATCCAATCTAATCTAGACCCTGCCTAATCTAATATGATCGAATCTAAAGGGAATTACTTAAACAAGTTAGTTAATACTGGTAACATAGATTGGACCATATTCCTATAAATGGGGTTTAAACCTAAATTGGTGTCTTGGACCAACTCGTCCGTGAAACCACGACCCAGCCTATGTTATAAGTTGCCCAACCCATTTATCCCAAAAAAAAGTAAAACTCTGTTTAACCTAGCTACCCCATGTACCCTTTTCTATGCCACACCTGCTAATGGCATTAAAATTTTAGGTGTATAAAAAATACTAATTGGAAGTTCCTCTTAGATAAAAAAAAGATATTAGAATTTCATAAAGATAAAGTCAGCTTGATATGCTTAACTAAATGCTATTCTTAAATAGGATTATGGAATCTAATGTGATCTAATCTAATGTGATCTACTTAAACGGATTAGTGATACTGGTAGAAGAGATTAAACCCTATTAGCCAGGTATTAACTTAACTTAGCACATTAGACCAACTCAACCATGATCAGAAGAGCTAACCCAACCTATAGAGTCATGATGGAGTGTATAATCTATATGTCCCACTTAACATCAAACAAGATCTTGATCTACATCATGTAGTCTATCTCATCCATATCTATCTTAACCATATTCCCCAACCCCGATGATATACACTAACCTCGAATCAATGAAACCAAGTGGAGAAGAAAAGATCGACATCGACAAGGAAGGATATAACAGTCAAAGCAAATCTCGAGATAAATCAAGACTTAAACATTTTGAACAAAGTCTTTTCCTTGCCATAATCTTTCTTACCTCAACCTATCTAGCTTATATCCTACATAATAAGTAGTGGATAACTATGTTCTCCTAATCACCCACTAATGATTAAAAAAAGATACTCTTGATTTTTTAACCAATTAGAAACTAAAAGCTAAAGTACAAACCAATATTCTCACTAATCTCGAGGACAAGGTTATTTCTAAGGGATAGAATTTGTAACAACCAATATCCTATTATTGGCATTTTGGAAAAAAATTCTCCAAAAAGATTTAAGTAAAACTACCTCATAATATATAGATTTCCAAAATGATTTTTATAAATAAATAATATTAAATATAGGTGCCACTTCTGATTGGACCATACACTCTAAATGGTATTTATTAAGGTATATGGTTTGTGTGTATGAATTATATATCTAAAAACATTAGCCTAAATCGATATTATAAATAAATGACTTATTCCTTTTATGAATATTATTTGTGAATAAAATATTTAATAATACATAAACAAATATACCTTGTATTCATGCTAGAGGTTTGCGTGTGCATGTGAAATTCAAAACATGGTTTGAATCTGCATTTGAAAACACGAAATAGAAACAAAAACAAAAACAAAAAAGGTCAAGCCTAATACCATTTAGAGTGTATGGTCCAATCAAAAGTGGCACCTATATTTAATATTATTTATTTATAAAAATCATTTTGGAAATCTATATATTATGAGATAGTTTTACTTAAATCTTTTTGGAGTTTTTTTCCAAAATGCCAAAAAATAGGACTTTGGGTGTTACAGCAACTGAGATGGCACAAAAAATGTTTTTGATGCGGACTTCTATTTATATGCCTACCGTCCCACTGTATGGTGGGCCCTGCATGCCAGTGTCATTCGCTATTCTAGCGAAGGGAAGGTGTTTTTTTGAACCTTCGGCTTAAGTCATTCGTTCACGTCGTAGTCTAAACTTGTTACAAAGAAACAAGTCAATACTGTGAGGGGCTACTTTTGGGGGCCTTCCTCTTCCGAAGGTCCTAAAAAACGTGACTAACCATATGTTTTCAGTGTGACATGGATTATTACAGGAGGCTTCGGCTCCCGGATAAAGATCTTCTCTAATGGCGAAAGTATACGCGGTGTAAAGGAGCAACCCGAAGGTGATAGGAACAAGCGCCGAAGTTATTGCTGGAGAGCTTGGACTTGATATGGTGACGAAGACCAAGGACGATACCGACTTAAAGGGGGAAAAGACAACTTAGTCCTTGATAATTTGTATTATAGTTACGAGTAAATGTCAAGGACTTGAATGTAATTTTGTCCGGGCTATTATCCCATGCCTATAAATAGATGAACATTAGCACCATACTATTCACGGTGGAAAGTAATCACCCTCGTGTCATCCTTCATCCTCATCTTCCAGAAAGCCGAAGGTACCATTGTAATATGGATATTGTCAATGTTTATTCATATTTGATAAATTTAATAAAATGAATCATTGTGATATGACAATTGTAATATCCATTTCTCTGTGTTCCTTTGCTTTCTTATTCATATTCATATTCATATTCACACTTATATGACGAAATGATGAGGTGTGTTCCTCAGAACCTTAATCCGAAGATCATTATATCTGAGAGGAAATAATGCTTCGAGGGATGAAGGTCTTTAACCATTAACCATTGTGTTGCCTTGTTCTTAACTTATAGCATTTGAGAACAAGTGACCAACAACACCATTCAAGTTGAGCATATAAGAACCCATCAAATGCTTGCAGATCCGCTCACAAAAGGTCTTCCACCTAGCGTGTTTATTAAGCACGCAGCCGGCATGGGATTAAGGGAGTACCTATGATCCTGAATCACAGGGGCTACAGATTGCAATCTAGTAAAATCTTGCGTTCTGAAGTAGGAGATCATTGTCACGCATTGGTCTCTATGAGTAAACTTGATAAAGGATGGAATTAATAAAAGTTTGAGTGAGAGGTATGTAGAGAACAAAGGGGAGATTGTTAGCATGTGTCCTCTACACTAGCCGGTTAACAGTAACGGGGGTAGGGTTAATCCTAACCGTCTAACCGCGCCCTGACCGTTGGTTGCATCCCTCGGTCACATGACGCCATATAAATAAATTAAGGGGCCGACGGGTTTATCCAACGCTTATCGCTTGACTGTGGTGGAACCGCCCAAATTATTCTAACTTAAGTGCCCAAGTCGCACCCTTAAAGGAAGCAACACACTTAAATTGGAATAACCCGTCAGTTCCTCAGATCTAGTCCAATAAAGCACTAATCCAGGATCGAATACCACTAGCTCACTCGAAGGTGAGGCACAGAGAAATACAATAAAGCATAATACCACAAATTTAATAAGTATCAGTAGTAATTACATTATCGATTTCAGAAATAATAACCATAAATTTTTAATGCAGCGGAATAACTAACGGAGAAACCGAGTAACATGGCGAAGCCTGGCCACGCTACTCCTCCTGGTCCTCTCCTGCGGAAGCAGTAACCCTCTCGACCGTCTATCCCGGTGGCGGGGATGGAGACCAAGTGACACCATCAACCAAAACAAGGAGGTACCTGCAAAAATTATGCCACAAGCAAATCTGAGTATACTAATACTCAGCTAGACTTACCCGGTGTGAGGAGTCTACTCCTCTACCTCTAGACCATGCAGCTGTTTGGCTGAGGGGTTTGGTTTGCCAAAAGCACTAGCTGAGTCCAAAAACAGGTTTTAGCTTTTCAAGTTCTAGAATAATAATTTAGACTAGATGAGAACCTATCTATTCATACATGGTATCAAACATTATATCAATCAACATCTTTTCCAGTCATCTCATTTCCACTTATTACTCAATGCAGTACAATGGATCAAGCAGACTCATTAGCTGCGAGAAGCAGACGATTCGAATCGAGTTTTAACCTTGCAAGGTAAACCTAAACACTCGACATGTAGGGTCACTCCGTCCCCACACACGTCAACTGTCCACATCGATTCCCCATTCGCGGTCAGGCCTCACCGCCTTGGCATACAATGCTCCACTGACCCCAGCCACCGCCGTGCAGTGGCCGCACTTATACCCACCATATCTAGAATGGGAGACCCAGTCTCAGGACAAGTGAGGGGTAAAGTCCGCGCTCGGCTTCACTCAGGTACTAGGCTTACCGGTTACCATATTTCCCGACATGTGTTTAGTACGTTCAAACGCTTGACACTGGTATTCGCATTTAATCCTTATTCCAATTTCATCTCATAGACAACGCATCCCCATGGATCCGTGTCCACATACCATCATCATTCTGTTATCAAAATGGATACAACCAATCCCTAACCTCGCGCGAGTGCTAGAAAAATCACTCAACTTGTACCGAGATCCTGATTTAGCATAGCAGCTACTCGACCTAGCATACTAGTATCCATCTCAAAAGGAATCCTGAGTTCATGCAACTAGGGTTTTAGGCAACTCCTACACTTAAGTGCACGGTACAAGCCTACAAACATTAAGTGTAGTAAAATAGAATATATAAACGGTTCTGCATAAAACCGGGGCTTGCCTTCAATTTAACACTTAGATAGTGTTTGCTGGGGGTACTCGCTTGGCGAGCATCCACTGGTTAAGTCCATCATTCTTCAGGTCGTCCACCAACTGCATCTTGTGGTTGGCACCACATCAGTTGCTCGATCATCATCTCTCGGTCCTAAATGAGATGCAAGATGCATATGTATGATGATGAAATATATCACAAGACATTCAATACACGGTAGCGAACTAACATTAAATTGTAAGACACCATAACAACCACACGCTAGCATTAGTTATCTACACGTTATCGGCGTTCAACATTAGCACCATTAAAAGAAGACAACATTTTATTTATTTACGCATCACAATCAACTAGAGAAAGAAACATATAAAACAGGACACCTATGTTATCTCAAACTTAGCCATGGCAAGTCTACATTACTTAAGTGCTAACCAAACATTTTTAGCAAAAAGGGTGAACTCAACAATCAAATAGGCACTTGTAGATTTTTGGACAGCAACACAACAGTTACTTGTTTTATTAATAACTCTTCAAATATTAATCCAAAAATAGCAAACTAGAACTTTCTAGAAAGCTTAAAAAGTGCTCTACAACTTTTGTATTTTTACCTCAACAAGATTAAACACTTAGCAAGGTCAAAAAGTGCTAACACAACAGCTCTGTCCAGATTTGGACAGATTCAAACTTGCGACTTCAAAAATTCATAACTAGAGACTCAGGATCCAAATAAATTGATTTTAGTCTTTCTGAAAAGATAATGAAATTTTCTACAAATCATTCATGAACATCTCAGGTTGGTTTAATATGTATCGAGGGCAAAATACACTACGAAGGCTTGCTATCTTGAACTGGGCAGATTCAGTCTTCACCCTTTAAACGTTCATAACTTAATCTTCAGATCACCCAAAAGAGTGATCTAAACTTTTTGGAAAGCTTAGCAAAATCACTACATAACTTTTATAATCACCAAGAAGTGATTCCATGTTTAACTAAATAACAACATAGTTTTCGAAATCTGTTCTGACAGTGGACAGAACACAACAACCGTTTTGTAAAATTCATAACTCTTAAACTATCAGGCCTATGGTTATAAAATTTTAACACAAGCAAGATAAGAAAAGCATCTACAACTTTCGTATAACGACAATGAACAGATTGAAAAATTAACTTAAGCAAACAATGCAATTTCTGAAATCTGTACAGGAATTGGACAGATTCAGTTACTGAATTTGTGGAAAGCACAACTCCTAAACGATCAGACTTATGGCTGTCAAATTTTAACATAAGTAAGATAATAAAGTTATCTAAAACTTCTCTATATGGATTTTCTACAGAAAACACAATTTAGTTCATTAAACAAACACACGACAAAAACAGTGCATGCAGCCCAAAACAGCAACTAATAAAATTCAGCTCCTAATTACTTCAAGAATTGGCGCGTTCTAGAGACTTGGACCATTCTAACACTTTACCATGTGTTGAAGTTTAAACAATCAAATTATGACCAACAAGTAGACTTACTAATTTTATACAAGTTATTTCGTGCACTAGAATTACCATACACAATCAACAACGTATTCACCACAACAATCAAACCCGGTATATATGTGTTTATCGATGCGCTCTTCACACAATAATTTATTTTGAATTAGACATCACATGAGCACCACTAATTTTACCCGCGACCATAACCATGCGCATTTGGACTACAACAAGCCAAAACAATTTCTACTATCGACTAAGTGTTCTAGGTATTAAACACATTATTACTTTCCACGCGGAAATAAACCTCAACTTAACACCAGCGACACTGATGGATTTTTACTAAACTCATCATGCGCATAACCTCGTCTCGCATACAACCATATGGTGGCATGCACTCGAGACACTTCGATCATCGTAGGGTAACCACTAATATATGAACTCCGACACTCATGTCTTAATAATTCATCCTCTACACAACTAGCATTTTCTAAACTACTCGTCACATTAATAAATATACTCCTGATATAATCACGAATCCCATCACATTGCATAAAACAATTATACTTTTCACAGAAACACATATCGATACATTTCCCAAAACATAATCCGCATTTTGTAACTTAGTTTTTCGCATCAAACAACTCATGGCATATTTTTCCTATCAAAATATAAAAACATCCGAGTTCTTTTCTACTTCATTTTCTTCTATACACGCATTCATTCATACAACTATATTTTCACGCACATATTCACGCCATCGACTGAATTGTAAATAAAACGAAATCACAATTTTTTTCTAAAGCGAACAACCTGGCCGACTCGTGTCGCGCATGTCTGCATGCTGTCGGTTTGGCTTTCTGTCGAGAAACGATGTGTGAAGCGCGACGGCGACAAAGGGGCTGCGATTAGACGACATACACAATTATTACACAGTTTATTTGTTCAGTTATTTTATAAAATCAAGGAACACGGGACAGCGGGGGGCTCACCACGGGTTTCGACGATGACGCGCAGACGCTGCGCAGATCGACGGTGTGAGGCCCGTTCTGGCGAGCGCGATACAGCGAAGGGTGTCGCTGCTGCTGCTTTGGCATTACATCGAACACGTCGAGGGCATGACGCAGAGGGAATCCATGTGGCTGCGCGAACTGGCATCGCGACTGCTACGCGAGGTCGACGACGTTGATGTGGCGAGCGTTGGGGGAACAAGCGCTTAGGGAGGCTTCCTGCTGCTGTGGGCCGGCGCCGACAGAGGAGCTCGCTGCCAGGAGGGCTGCTAGCCATGGGTGCAGAGCTGGCAGCATGGGGGACATTTGGCCTGGAGAGCAGCTCGATGGAGAGGTAGGGCCGGGTGCGTGGAACAGAGAGGCGAGGATCTGGCGTCCCTGTCCAGAGCGCCGAGCGTCGAGGCTTGGGGGAGCCCGCGCTCGCCACGGAAAGGTAGGAAGGGAGGGGTGGCTCTGGGCAGAGAGGCCACAACCAAGGGTTTGCTTGGAGGGGAATGGAGGCTAGCCGACGACCCTAGGCGCAGGAAGGGAGATGGCAGTGGGGCGCCATGGCCAGCCGCGCTGTGGCCGAGCAGGGGGGCTCCATGAGCACCTGGCAGAGGTCCGGCCATGGAGAGGCTCGCCATTGGAGCTGAGGGGAGAGGTGAGCTCAGCTAAGAAGACCAAGAGACGGTGCTCTACGGCTGGAGGGAGTAGAATGCCGAGGGGCTAGAGCCGAGCCACCATTGGTGCTGGATTGAGGGAGCAGGGAGGGGCGCTGAGCACAGGGCCAGAGGGAGGCGACGGACTTCCAGAGCTTGAGCTCAAGGGAAAAGAGAGGAGGGAGGGTGATGTTCCTGCCGGTTGGGTGCCAAGCGCCATGGGCAGAAGGTGCCTGTGCCGACCCGCCGCCATGGAGGAGCATATGGCGTGAAATCTGGATGGAGCAAAGTCCGATGGCCTGCAGGTGCGTAGGAAAGAAGACGCAGGGGGAAGCAAGCACCGATCTTGGAGAAGAAGTTCCTCTGTGCAAGGAACAGAGAGGAGGGGGCTAGAGCCAAGCCGCCATGGATGCGGAGCTGAGGAAGAGTCGACCATGGGGGCACTCAAGGAGAGGAGCCACGGACGGACATGGAAGGGAGTAGAGAGGTGTGCTCGAGCTCTGCATTTTCTGGACAGAGGGGACATAGCTCCCATGCGCCAGCACTTGGGGAAGATGGCTGTCGGCAAGCTTATAGACGAAAACCAGGCGGATCAAGAGGGTGGAAGGCAGGGAAGCATGCTGGAGAGCCGACGCTGGAGGAAGCTGTGGAGGTGAGCGGCTGCTCCCTGGGAGAAGAAAGCTCCCTGCTTGCTGCCGTGTGGGAGAGAGAGGGTGGCGTGGGGGAGAAGAGTGGCTGGCTGGTTGATTTAACGAGACACTGCTGGCAACCATTGGCCACCGTGGGCGGCAGCCATTTACTAGCCAGAGGCTGGCAATGGCAGCCTATGCTAGGAGTAGGGTGAAGGAGAGATGGCGTGTGCGAGAAAACAGAGAGAGAGAGAGAGAGTGGCTGTATTTGAGGAGGGGCTGATTACTTAGGAGCTAAGTAATCTTTATTTTATTTTTCTGAGACAAAAGCTCCCGCCTGAGTTGTCTATTAGGAAGGTGACAATTTATTGGTTGGAGAGGAGTGGTCATCCGTTAGCCAATTTGCGCAGCTCACTCGTTGGCTGAGACTGACGCAGGGAACAGAGCGAACTGAGGTCCAGACGAATGCGAGCTCACAGAATAAAATGATCCGAAACATTTTATTTGGGTGTTGTTTAGAAATTAAATTCCCGCGCATAAGTAGGAATAAAATGAATCGAGATCGATCGGCTTCAGATCTGGCATCGAAATAAAACGAGTCAGAATAATAAAAATCATTGTCGAGGTCGGTTTCCGAATTTAGGTAGACAAAGAGATATTCAGCCGAGTTGGATAAGAATTTATTAGAGGACAACGCATTGGAGATTCCGCTTGAGAGTACGGACTCGGATTAATTTTGACATAGATCGAACATCGAGAAGTTGGATTCAGACACAAATTGACTAGCAACTGTCGAGCGTCTGATTAAATGAGCTTTGAACGAGATTTATAATCGAGATTGATTATCGAGTTTGCATTCGTGCCGAGAGATAAAAGTTTTAACAGGCTCCAAATTCGGCCTTCTGTGAGACTGAATAACTCCAAATTCGGTGAAATGTGAATGAACAGTCTAGATAATCAGAGACATACGCGAGCGAGAAATAGAAATTTTTACTGAGCATCCGAGATTAGGATAAATCTCCCGACATAACGCGAAATAGACACCTAGGGTGTCACAGCCTTCTCCCCTTAAAAGAATCTCGTCCCGAGATTCGAATGAGACTCTTAAGGGTGGAGAAGCATGTAACTCCTAGGTTGAAGATAGATGCAATTTCATGAGATAGTATCTGACACGACACGAAGATAGATTTGGACCAAATACCGTGACATATTGAGACAAAATGCCACGATCACTCTGAGAGATTGGCCACAAAACACAGCACATCGGTATAGTCTCGTAATGGATCACTACTATTAACCGCGATACCAGCGCTTGCCGAGCAGCTCAACCATGTGTGCACCATAGTAGGCTCTCGGTTTCGTCGCGGCACCATCAGTCATTAGTTATAATACCATTACCAAACGCAACCAACTATAAATCCACGTGACATAAATAGATGGAGCCCATGAGAGTATGGCTCAGAAAATAAGAATGTGATCGGAGTTGAAGCAGAGATTGCTAGCCAAAAAGAGCATCACATGAGAACTCTTCAACTCAGAGAATTATTTTATGATCAATACGGAGATTATCAGGTCAGAGATTTATACGAGAGTGGATATGAGGGGAATCAATCTTGAGATCAAGATTGGCAACTTGCTGAGACACGAGAGAACTAAAGACAACAACAACATCCATTGAACTAAATGGATACACTATTTAAAGATAAAATTGATAAAACAACGGCATGATCCTCGGAGAAGGGGGTATGAGAATGACCAGAAATGAGAGATTTAGGCAAGACCAACATCCGATACTTGAGAACAGGTTATAGCAGATAACTAGATAATAGGGAAGACCCATTAAAGGATCTGGAGATTCGGATGATAAAGCCACAACATGATTCACAAGGAAAAAGATTACCAGATCCAGGTGAAAAGAGTGGTCATCAACCCAGATGGCTTCTAGGTTGAGCAGAAGAGAATTTAATGAGGATTTTGGACCTTCCAAGAAGAATTTGGGACTGGATATTGTTTTGCACGATAGACACCAACCAAAGTTTTATTTTTTAACATAAACAAGTGCACAAGGAAGCTTTAGGTTGAACTAGCGGTCCAGCTATGGGGTTCTATAATCTGTGCAGGTGTAAATTCAAGGGTGAAATACACAAGGGCTAGAGAGACACTGACTTAAGCAGGTGATTTTTTTATATGGTTTCACTTGCTAAACTCAAGGTTGTTTGGAGGGGGGTCTTTTCATGAGAAGAATGGACAACAATTTTTTTTGCAAAAAGGGTTGAACAATTACAATACCACCTAGGCATCAAGGCAAGAGAAACACATAACACAACCTAGCAACACCTACCAATCTGACACGAGGTAAGGCATTTCTTGTAGTTCCTAACATAGCAGTACATCACATTATTCACAGGTTATTATTATTGGAATATAGGTGAGAGAAGCATGTTGATGCACAAGAGAATTATAATGTGACAATCATGATGCATGCTCATTCTAGTCGTCTTCTCAGACCTAACTAGTTTTCGGGTGCTTCTACAGCATCCTTATTAATAGTAGTAATAGCATTTATGGCCTATATAAATAGCCACCTCCCATCTATTCCTAGGGCTTCACGTCCTAGGTCTATCATCATCGTCCTGACGATCTATCCAACATTGGTTTCTAAGTAAGTTTTACTTTAGAAAAGGTTGATAATTATGACTTATTGACTTCTCTATAATGGTATTCGCTCTGATGCCAGCTATGGTGGAACCACCCAAATTATTCCAGCTTAAGTGCCCAAGTCGCACCCTTAAAGGCAGCAACACACTTAAATCGGAATAACCCGTCAGTTCCTCGGATCTAGTCCGATAAAGCCACTTATCCAGGATCGAATACCACTAGCTCACTCGAAAGTGAGGCACAGAGAAATACAATAAAGCATAATACCATAAATTTAATAAGTATCAGTAGTAATTACATTGTCAGAGTTTCAGAAATAATAACCATAAATTTTTAATGCAGTGGAATAACCAACGGAGAAAACCGAGTAACATGGCGAAGCCTGGCCACGCTACTCCTCCTGGTCCTCTCCTGCGGAAGCAGTAACCCTCTCGACCATCTATCCCGGTGGCGGGGATGGAGGCCAAGTCACACCATCAACCAAAACAAGGAGGTACCTGCAAAAAATATGCCACAAGCAAGGCTGAGTGTTGGGAACTTGTTCTCAAATGCTATGAGTTAAGAACAAGGCAACACAAAATATTAAATATAATGTCCTTCGTCCTTCGAAGCATTATTTCCCTTAGGATATAACGATCTTCGGACGAAGGTCATGAAGGACGTACCTTCATCATCATATATATACGTTAATGAAAAACGAAGCATATGAAACATGAAAGATAACATGGATAATCATGTAACATCATTAATATATCTTTATTATATAATCATGGATAAATAAGAACAATACCTAATTACATTTGTACCTTCGGCTTAACAGAAGGCAAAAATCCAAGCGTGACGCACGAGTCAATACAAGCCAGCGTGAACAGTACGAGGGTACTGTTCATCTATTTATAGGCACAAGACGCAACCTGTGTGGATTTACATTCGTGTCCTTTACAACTGGTTACAATCATGGCATAGATTATCATGGGCCAATTGGTCTTTTCATCTTTAAGTCGGTGCCACCCTTCGTCTTAAGGCATGTCATTATGCCGAAGCTCCTCGGATGATAGCTTCGGCTTTGCTTCTGTGTTGGTCTTCCGAAGGTGTTTATTCTTATGGGACCTTCGGCGACGAAGCAGACCCCCAACAGTAGCCCCTTCACGGTGCCAGATCATTTTTCGTAACGAGCTCGACCCGTGAAAAATTCTATTAGGCTTCGAAATGCCGAAGGTCCGAAAAACACCTTCCATGAGCTCGTTGTCGAGAAACGATTTAAATATTCCAAGTATAAGATGGTCCCACCATGCGATGGGTATGCGCGGTCTGGTGATTCGTCTTCTCGCGCACCATGGTCCACCGTTCAGTGGGTGCGGGCGACTGTTCAACGGGTGCGAGCGGCTTGACGATTTACCTTCCCACCTGCAGCACTATATAAACGGACGGGTAGGTGTGAAGTTACCACAGCATTTACTACTATTGCACTATTGTGTTGCCGAAAAATTTGACCACAGCTAAAGATTATTCACCGTATTCTCAATCAAAGCATCGTTTTGCTATAGCTTCGTCATAAAAGGGAGCTTCGGCAAAGCTACAAAAAGTCATCAACTTCGTCAAAAACGTGAGATGTTCAGTATCAACTGGCCAGAGTGCATTCAACAGCTAGGATTACACGTGATGAGAGGAGGCCGAAGCTGCTGAGACTGCCCCAATCTCCGAAGTTATGAGGCAGTCAGGACTGGTTGTGACAGAGGGCGCCTCTAACGAAGGTGTGCCTGCTGCCGAAGCTGAACAAGTAGATATTGAAGAGGTTGATGCTGGTGAAGAAGAGATAGATTATTCTGTCATGCCATCTAAACCCAGCCACCTGGAATTTGGAAAGTCTACTGTCTCCGAGGCCGATATGCCCATGATGACAAAGCTAGGCTACTTCGGGGAAGCCGAGAAGAAGCTGATTCATTTTGGCAGAGAAGAAATCACTCCGAAGCCAGAAAATGATGAGGTGGTAGTTTTCAGAAGTTTATTTAAAGCAGGATTGAGGTTTCCTCTGCATGGAATGATTGCGGATGTTTTGGAAAATTTCGAAATTTATCTTCATCAGTCGACTCCTAACGCTATCGTTAGGCTCAACGTCTTTATCTGGGCTCTCCGAAGCCAAGGAGTGGAACCGCTTGCCGAAGCTTTCTGCCGGGTGCACAAGCTTCACTATCAGACGAAGGCTAGGGAAGATGGGCTACACGAGAACTTTGGCTGTTAAGACTTTGCTTACCGCAAAGATATGAAGACTCCGGTGGTTAGCTACCGCTCCAAATGGCTAACCGGTTGGAAAACTGAGTGATTTTATGTTAAGATTGATGAGAAAAAGGAGAAGCTAGTTCAGAGCCCACTGGACCTATCCTTCGGGTTGACTAGGCCCTAGTGTCACATGACGCCGGGGACATCATGCCTAGATGCTGTGGGCGAATTTAGAGTTGTGTGTGAGCATATCGGTACTAGGGATTTGGTTCAGGAATACTTAGCCAATAGAGTATTCCCAGCGCTAAAGGAATGGAGTATGCCGAAGCTCAAAGGAGAAAGGAAAAAGAATGAACTTGTTCGACTGCCCTATCAGTTCAAGTTTAAGAAACATTTCAAAGAGCCCAGTCAAGAGTGGTTAGAGATGATTGAAGCCATGTGCAATGAAATCTTGGGCAATTATACATAGAAAGAAGATCAATTGATGACGGCAGCCTTTGGCACCCAACCGAAACGAAGGCTGAACCGAGTAATGGACGCTCTAAAATTTGAATACCCAGACTATGAACGGTTAAACAAAGGTGCCAAAGTGCCAAAACGAAAAAGAGTTGTCAGTGTTATGCAATGACAAGCTGCCCGAATGATAAAAGAAGATGAAAATTTATCAAAAAAGAAAAATCCAGCCCTGAGCCGAAGGTGGCTGTTTCGAAGAAAAGAAAAGCTACAGCTCCGAAGTCAAAAGCTGATTTAGGTGAAGAAATTCCCTCAACACCTTCTGCCACTAACGCAGAAGAAATTTTAAAGGTAATGACTGAATCTCTACCTAATAAGCTAAGTCCGCTGGAACCGAACTAATGAAGCTTTTACAGAAGAAGAAGGAGCTTCGGTTGCCGAGAAGCCCGCTGAACCAAAAAAGCGAAGAATTATTACTGTCATTGAGGCTATTGAAGAAACACCACGGTCGGCCTCAGCGCCGAAAACAGCAGCAGCCGAAGCTGCTCCTGCCGAAGCTTCTACTTCCGAAGCTGCAGCAGCCGAAGCCACAAATTTGGAAAACACACTTTCTAACATTGATGAGATGATTTTGAATATGGCTGAGGAAGAAACTGCTACCGCTGCTAAGGAAACCCCGGCTGTAGTGCCTAAAAAAGGAGAAGATGCCTAGAAAAGAGAAGGAGCTTGCCGAAGATGCTTCGAAGAAAGAAATTTCAACTTTCAAAACAAAATTGGGCAAGAGTTGTCTAAGGCTGAAGAAGAAGAGCTAAGGGACTATGCTATATCTTGCGGGTACCAGCCAGGGGCACTGCTCTTCGGTGGTATAGACGAAGAGAGCTTAGGTTGCCTTCGAGACCGGACTGGGGCAAAAGTTATCAACACCTTATCGAAAAGTGTTGGCTTTCCGAAGCTCGAAGCCAATCTCAGCAGATACCGACGGCAGCATATCACCGGTAGCTTGTTTTATTCTAACTTTAAGGTAAAATTCTTCCCTTAACTTTTTTATTGTTTTGATATGAAGATGTTTTCTAATGAAGGTTATTTTGTTAGAGCCTACTACTAAGCAAAACCTTGAGGATGCAACAAGACCTCGAGGACAAGAAAAACGAAGTTATAATTGAGGGCTTAGAGAACAAAATTAAAGATCATGAAGCTGCCCTAGAAAAGAAAGACTTCATGCTTCAAACATTGGAAGGTTCACTGGCAGAAGCTCAAGCCGAGATCACTAGATTGAACAGTGAACTTTCCATAAAGTCAAAAGGCTTTGAGCAAGAGAAGAAAGATTTCGAAACAAAACTCGAAGCTAAAGTTGAAAAAGTTCAAATATGCAGAAATCACTCAAAGATCTTCAAGAAAGATGTTTAGGCTTCGGCACCCGGTGCATTCAACGGCTGAAGCAGGTCTTCAACTTATTTGGAGCCAGTTCTGAAAAGTTTAAACCTTCGGTTGAAGACCTGCCAGGCACATTTGATCATATTGAAGGTGAAGTTGATGCTCTCGACGAAGTTATAGCTGGACATGGTGACTTTTGTGCTCTGCTAGCTTCTCGAGGCACGACTATTGCTTTCATGAAGGCTGGCTGTACACATGGAAACATTGTAAACAGACCAAACTTCAGCCTATCACTAGCAGACTTGGATGACATCCCCAGCCTGGCCCAAAGCATCGGAAACAGATTCGTTACTCAAATCTGGGCAAAGGGCGGGCGAAACTTGGCTGGTGACGAAGCTCGAAGTCACCTTAAACCGGTAATAAACTCATACCTTGTGCTCACCTTTTCCTTGAAACTTTGAATTTACCTTATAATGCTTTGATATGTACAGGATGATGAAGCCGAGGAGCATTGAGCCGAAGCTTGGCAGATGATCCGAAGCTTAGCAGATGATGATGAAGCCAAAACTTTGCTGTGAAAAAACTCTAGAAAAACTCTTGTATTATCCTTGTAAATAATATTGTAATTTGAGAATCAGATACTACTCTGTAAATTTGTCCATACCTTGTAATATATTTTTACCTTTCCGTCCATCTATGAACTGCTTTGATGTGGACGAAACTTGTATTTTTTTTGAGCCGAAGGCGAAAAACACCTTCCCTTCTTTTTGTACACAACGAAGCATAAATCTGCTTCCTTTCCTTTCGCCAAAGCCTTATCCTTAGAGTCGAAGCAACTGTCTGTATCTGTATGATATGATGATGATCTTATGTATGTCTAAATGAATGTTTTATGAATGCAATAAATGATGTGATGTATTATGCAAATGAATGTCCAGACACACGCTTACGAAGCCACATCAAACTTTTCATTTCCTTAGGAATGACTAAAATCTCTTTGCCATTTATTTTTCGGCTGCACCGCTTATTTTTGGTGTAAGTTCTGCATCCCCTTAGGAACGTCTTTTGAACTTCTTCGCCTTCTATTTCAGCGGTATTCGTGTTGACTTTTCGCGCTTCGCCTTATATTTCGGTGGTATTTGGCTCTGCATTCCCTTAGGAATGACTTTTGAGCAGAAAACTTATGCTGCGCTCCCTTAAGAACGGCTTTTGTATCTTCGTCGTGCTCTGCATCCCCTTACGGACGACTTTCGACCTTCTCCCTATTTTTTTTTCTTTTTTCTGCATTCGATGG
>JAOPSE010000037.1:25803283-25925408 GCA_029449295.1 Zea luxurians
CCTATCTATACCTTCGTGGAAATGGGACGACATCAGCATGGATTTCATTGTGGGTCTGCCCAACACCTCTCGTCATCATGATTTGATTTGGGTTATTGTGGACCGACTGACGAAAGTGGCACATTTTCTCCCAATGCACACCACTGATAAGGCCCCAAAGTATGCAGAGTTGTATATGGACCGAATCGTGTGTTTGCACGGATTGCCCCGGACCATTGTATATGACCGAGGAGCCCCATTTGTTGCCAGATTTTGGGAACAACTACAAGAGTCTTTGGAACCAAGCTAATCAGAAGTTCAGCTTACGACCCACAGACTGATGGTCAGACGAGAGGGTTAATCAAATTCTTGAAGATATGCTGAGAGCTTGTGCGATCAATTGTGGCAAGAACTGGGATAAGCACCTCTCCTTGGTAGAGTTTGCTTATAACAACAGTTATCAATCCAGCCAAAGGATGGCACCCTTCGAAGCTCTCTATGGAAAAAGGTGTAGAACACCCCTCAATTGGTCTCAACCTGGAGAGAGAGAAGTTTTTGGACCTCACTTAGTGACTAATGCCGAAAGGAAGGTCAAACTAATCAGGTAAAATCTAGAAGCTGCTCAGGCCAGGCAGAAGAGTTACCATGATAAGAGAAGGAAAACTCTCCAGTTCGAGGTGGGAGATTTCGTATATTTGAAGGTATCACCCACCAAAGGAGTGCAGAGGTTTGGAATCAAAGACAAGTTAGCCCCCAGTTACATTGGACCTTATGAGATCATAGAAGCATGTAGACCCATGGCATACAAATTGAAGGTACCTCCAAAAATGTCTGCCATCCACAATGTGTTCCGTGTATCTCAACTGAAGAAGTGTGTTCGATTGCCGACTGAGATCATAGCAGAACCAGAATTGGAGATAGAGCCAGATCTATCATACCAAGAGTACCCTTCCAAGGTTCTGGATTGCAAAGAAAGATCAACTTGGGCTAAATCGATCAAGATGTATAAGATCCAATGGAGTAATCACTCAGAGGAAGAGGCTACTTGGGAGACTGAGGAATTTCTGCGTTCCAACTTCCCCGATTGCTTACCTAAGGAAATTGGTACGTAATCATGCCCAACCCCTCCTCCTGCCCTTTGAATCTAAATTTCAGAAAAATGATCTTATTATAAAGAGAGTTAATTATAAGACAAGAAATAAAAGGACTTCCTTCTGAAATTGCAAAGAGAATGACATTCGAAGAGCAGTTGCCTTAATAAATAAAGCATCCACTTCAAGTAAGTCTCACCCTTCGCTTCACCCCGGGAGGACACCGACCCGAATCTCGGGACGAGATTCCTTTAAGGGGGGGAAGGCTGTGACACCCTAATGTCACCTGGGTTTCTTCTTTAAGCTAACCCAAACCATTATCACATGTAAACCAAATGAAGGGATGAACATCAAAAATTAATAACAAAGCTTTAAAGTGAGTCTTTTTCTCCTTAAGAAACTCTCCTTAATCATGTCATGAACCTCAAGGTAAGAAAAACTCTCAAACCCTAATTAATCTTAAGTGGACCATTTAAGCACATAAAGGGTATTTGGGAAAAGACTTGGGAGAAAAATACAAATTTCGGTAAAAACCAAATAACAAAGTTTTAGTTCACTAATTAACCAACAAAGTATAGTAAGAAAGTTTTGCCATTTGAAATTTTCAAAATCCCTAAATCAGCCCCTGAACTAATGCACTTGGGAAAAATCAGAAATTCAGAAATCTGAATTTCAGCCTCTTTCCAAAGATCAAGCGCGTTCTTGTTTTTCAAAACTTAAATCAAACAAGTCCAAATAGCAAAGTGGCGCCAAATTTCCTGGAACACACCGTGGCAAAGTTTGGAAACCTGCCTCCACCGTTTGACACGATCTTGACATGGATTTACCTCGGGACTCAACCTTGTGACACTGCCACCTTAGCGACGTGACAACTCTCTGTACACAGCCCCAAACCGCTCGACTTCCACACATAAACGACAAAGCTCTATCGAGAGAGCAAATCTTGTGCACTGCTCATGCCCAAATACGCGAAGATCTCCAACCTATGAGCGTTTGAACTCGGGCAGAAGCAAAGAGCCACGGTGCTCGACGCCGTGTCAGGCCGACCAAGCGCGGACTGGCCACGGCAGCGCGCGCCCCATGCATGGTTTCCCCACCCCCGCGCGTCTGCACCTCGCCCTCGCCTATAAATGCCTCCAGGAGCCTTAGCCGTTTGCACTCGTGCACCTAGAACCCTGCCCGAGCCAGAGATCACCGGAGTTCACCGTGGAAAGCGAGCACCACCGCCCGCCATCTCTGCCCGAGCACGGCCGTCGTGGCCAGCCCCTTCTGTTGACCCCCAGCCTCACCCCTGCCCTGGATCGCTTCCCTGTGAAGCCGTGAAGCTTCTCGAAGCTTGAGCCGAGGCATTGCCTCACCGGAGAAGGCAGATTCCACCCCGCTGGACTTTGGTCGCCCGCCCGCCACGTGTGGGCAGAGAAATCCGGTGAGCCATTCTCCAATTCTTTGCCACCACTGTCCTTCTTGACCTCTGGCGAAGCTCTCTAATTGGTTTCACTTGTACAATCGCGCTGTGAGAAGACCGGATTCCTCGCCGCCGACGAGCATCTCCGTCCTGCGCACGTGGACCGAACGACTCCGACCATCCCTAACGGCGACCCGCACATCGCCGTGACCCTCGAGACCTCCCCTACATCCTCGGACCACCTCACCAGAGCAGTCTCACCGCCGGTTAGCCCCTCCGCCCCTTTCTTCCTCTGCGACCACTATTAGGGAAGGACCGAGGGTTCGATATTGCAAAACCCTAGGGGGTTTTCTTCAGAGCCGTAGACTCAAGTGAATAGTGCATCGAGGACCTGTCTGTAATACATTTAAAATCTTTAGCCAGGGACCCCAGCGCAAAACTGTTTTTCCTTTTAACAATTTCTAATTAATATTAATCTTTTTATATTCAGCAGAGAACTTAGGAAATTTATATCTTGAGTTATATTCAACCAATTTAGCCAAACCAATTTTGCTGGATTTAAAATATTATGAACTATCACATAAAAATACTGAACCTTATGCTTTCTATTTTAATTTTTAGAGTTTGAAAATTAATTAAAGAAACTGACCAAACCTATTAAAATAAGAAAAATTAGTTATGCTTCTGTGCTGAACTTAAGAAAATTTGTAGAGGTTCAAACCCCAATTAGACACTGTTTAAAAATACTAGACACCCTAGTATTGAAGATTTAAGTAGGGTTATCTAATAAAAGCCATTTTTTCCCAAAACTTAAGAAAATCAGAAAGGTATTAGAAAATAATGAGCAATGAATGTAATTATTTTTCCTAGTCTTCTAAGGTAGTAGAGAACCTAGGAAAAATAAAGGGACCCCTAGTCCAGAGCATATTCTAGGTGAAATGTTTTTTTAAGCATTAATCAAACAAGAAAAATAATTATTAGAATTATGAAAACAATTCCAAAATTGTTAATAAAATCCAGTGGACTTGTAACCACTAGAACCCCACTACAAAATGATAAACACCTCAGCCCATCATTTTAAGTAGGGTAAACAAATAGAACTTGGTATTGAGCCATATTTCAGTTAAATCGTGAGCAAACCAAAAAGTGTGCAACAGTGGGCAAATAAATTTTTAACAGATTAGTAATGAAGTAGATTACCAGAGAAAAATGCAAAACCCAAATAAAGCTACAAATAATACTCATTGCCAATACTTCATGGAAAAGGCTATTTAATCCACATAATTCCTACCACCTTTCCCTTAAGCAAAAAGTTACCAAACTTCAAAATGATTGCTCTTGCACAAAGAAGAAGATAGGAAAAATTGGAAATCTATTGGTTGATATTTTTCAAATATAGTGGTAGTAGAAAACACCCCTTTGGCTAGAAACTTTGGAAATCATAATAAATTAACTAATAAGTATTAGTGGCTAAAACTTTGTCCAAAGTCATGTTATAGCACCTGAATGCCAACAAAAATAAGTCTTAGAAAATAACTCACTGTAAAAAGAAGGTTGTAGTTCAAAACACCCCCCTCTGCCCTAATATTTGATAATTTTATAGAGAAAGGGACCACTCACTTTTTAACCCCAAATCTTGAGACAGAGACTTATACACCAGTAGAAAACCACTGTAATTTTTGCAGAATTTTTGGAAATTTATTAAGCTATCTTGTAGTTCAAACCCACCTTAAAAGCATAAAGGAAGAGAGGGAATAATAAGTCTCACTCTAATGATTCAGCTAGAAACCTCAATAACTCTCACCAAGACATCAAAAAGAAATCAGTGAAACACCAAAATAAACCTACCACTTAGCTTAACCAAGCTTGACCCTAAATTGCTAAGTGTACCACAAGAATCTTCAGTAGCAAGATTAAGCCCTACCTTATTTAAGTGGATCATTCACCATCAAAGTTTAATTTCTAAATTGCATATCATATCATGCATGTATCTTACTCATTGCATTCATTAGATTGCAATCTTGCTGATGGAGAGTACGTGCTCATCCTCGAGCAAGGAGCTGTCCACGAGGAAGACCAGGAGCAACCTCCCGAGACTGCCATCGAGGACCTCCCCGCAGCCCCAACATTTGAAGGCAAGCCCCGGTTTATGCATAACCGTTTATATATGCTACTTTACTACACTAAATGTTTGTAGGCTTGTAATGTGCACTTAAGTGTAGGACTTGCTTGAAACCTTTAGTTGCATGAACTTAGGATTCCTTTTTGAGATGGATACTAGTATGCTAGGTCGAGTAGCTGCTATGCTAATCAGGATCTCGGTAGAAGTTGAGTGATTTTTCTAGCACTCGTGCGAGGTCAGGAATTGATTGTATTCATCTTGATAACAGGATCTATGATGGTCCATGGACTTGTATCCAGGGAGGATGCCTTGTCCATGAGACGAGAAAAGGAATTAAGGATTAATGTGTGGATACCTGAGTCAAGCGTTTGAACGTACTAAACACATGTCTGGAAATATGGTAACCGGTAAACCTAGTACCTGAGTGAAGCCAGGCGTGGACTTTTCCCCTCACTTGTCCTGATACTGGGTCTCCCATGCTAGCTATGGTGGGTACAAGTGCGGTCACTGCACGGCGGCAGCCGGGGTCAGTGGAGCATTGTATGCCAAGGCGGTGAGCCCTGGCCGCGAACGGGGAATTGATGGGGACGGTTGATATGTGTGGGGATGGAGTGCCCTTACATGTCGTGTGTTTAGGTTTATCTTGCAAGGATAAAAACTCGATTCGAATCGTCTGCTTCTCGCAGCTAATGACACTGCTTGACCCCTTGTACTACATTGAGTAAGAAGTGAAATGAGGTTTACTTGAGATAACTTGTTGATTGTATTAAATGCTTGTTACCATGTATGCTTAGAAGGAACAAACTTAGCTAAGATAATGATGCTAGAAATTGAAAAGCTAAAATTTGATTTTAGACTCAGCTAGTGCTTTTGGCAAACCAAACCCCTCAGCCAAATAGCTGCATGGTCTATAGGTAGAGGAGTAGTTTCCTCACACCGGGTAAGTCTAGCTGAGTATTAGTATACTCAGCCTTGATTGTGGCACAATTTTTGTAGGTACACTTCAGGATATGGTTGATGGTGTGACTTGGCCTACCACCGGGTTGGACGGTCGAGTGGGATGCTGCTCTGGTAGGAGAGGAGCAAGAAGAGTAGTGGGCTAGGCCTTGCCTAATTCCTCGCTACCGACAATATCGTTTATCCGCTGCATCTTATTTTATGAACTTATATCCGCACTTGAAAAACTCCGATCTATGTAATAATTCAGTACTTTAATTTGAGGTCTTCCTGTTTTATTGTATTTCTTCTGTGACTCACCTTCGAGTGAGATTGCGGTATTTGATCCTGGTTAAGTGGCTTTATCGGACTAGATATGAGGGACTGACGGGTTATTCCGATTTAAGTGTGTTACGGCCCTTGAGGCGTGACTTGGGCACTTAAGCTGGAATAATTCGGGCAGTTCTGCCACACTCCGATCCAATCAAAGTCCACAATTCAACTCTAGTATTTTAGGACTTGTGAGAGGATCGTTCTTGTGTTTCTTTGTTTCTCTTGTTGCTTGGTTGGCTTTCTTCTTCCTCATTCTTGTTCTCAAGACACTTGTAATCAAAGCAAGAGACACCAAGTGTGTGGTGGTCCTTGTGGGGTCTAAGTGACCCGTTTGATTAAGGAGAAAGCTCACTCGGTCTAAGTGACCGTTTGAAAGAGGGAAAGGGTTAAAAGAGACCCGGTCTTTGTGACCACCTCAATGGGGACTAGGTTCTTTGGAACCAAACCTCGGTAAAACAAATCACCGTGTCATCCGCTTTATTTTCTTAGTTGATTTGTTTTCCCCTCTCTCCCGGACTCGGATTTTATTCTAACGCTAACCCCAGCTTGTAGTGTGTTTAAAGTTATAATTTCAGTTTCCGCCTATCCACCTCCCTCTAGGCAACTTTCAGTAGGCCATAGCATACGCTGAGAAGATGGAGCAAGGCTAGCCACCATGTGACGCGGACTACGAGAAAACAAACAAGATGGTCAGAAATCATGCCTAATCGAAACTTAGACTAAATTAAAGAGAGCGTGTACCCATGTTTCTGTGTATTTGTCGAGGTTGCGGCTACCTTGGTGGTGGGAGGGACCTTGCATCATCAAACGTCGTTCCTGACTAGTGTTGTGAGCCTCGTCCCACTCGATCGAGCACCACCTTTGCACCATCTACGCCCAACACCCAGGATGCGTGACGCACCAATAAGGAATCATCTACAAAAAAACAAGTACACAACATATCAGAATATAAATTTAAGTATATTTAATATCAATATTAATGTTCTGTATTTACCTGCAAGTACTGGTTCGGAGTCAACGACATGGTTCGGGCGTCCTTTTTGCTCACCTTCTCCCCAAGGACGGAGCCGTACTAAGTGACGATGGCCTTGATGCGCGCCTGATAGTGCATGTCCACAACAAGCTTCTTACAGCTCACATTAGCCACCAGATCTGCCCTAGCCTCGTATCTAGCCTCGCATCTGCAGAAATCCTACATACAAAGATGATGTATCCATACATTATTTCAAGAATGTGCAACGAATGTAACATATTAAATAATATAGTGTGAGGAATACTTACCCACATCTCTTGCTTCACCCACTCCGCCTTGTTGTTGAATTGCCTGTCGTCCTGATCCACTGCATCAGGGGTGACGACGTAGTGGTCGAAGGAATAGGCTGGGCCTGTCACTTCAGCGTACTCAACAAGTGCAGGGAAGTGTTCTCTGCATTGAAGGCCAAGGATGCCATTGGTGTTGCAGCCGTGATCCGTTACATTCTCCAAAACCTTCTAAGGACTGTCCAAGTGATTAAGAAAAAGTATTAGTTTCTATTTTAAATTTGAACATATACTATGAAGAAGAAGCGACAACATCTAAAGTTACATACCTTTCCCTATCGGGTCGAATAAGGAGCCCTGTCATGAAGTATCGGTCGTCGAGGGAGACTCGCGGGACCTCGCAAGTAGACATGCGTCGAACCTAAGGCGCCAGACCCAAAGGCGTTCTGTTGAGCGTCATCGTCATCATCGTCCTCCTGCACCACATCGACAACTGCCTGCTACTCCACCTGCTGTTGTACGACGTCGTCCTACTGCACCTCCTCCTCCGTCCTACGAGTGCTCCTCCTCCCCCTCCTTCTCCTTGTCCCACTGCCCACCATCTTTGTCCAACCACCTGCAATTAAGAGTAAGCAAATACGCATAGATAAAAACTATGTATTTAGAAACAGATGTGAAATAAATAAAATATAGTATTATATCGATTAAAAATAATCTTCATATGTGTCCAGATTAGCCATAAGTCTCATCATCACTATCAACCATTTCTATATCATCTGAACGCACAAGTTTGTCATTATCATTGCCTTCAAGCATTTCTAAGTCATTCTCATTTTGCACCTCGTCATCCTCCTCATCAACAACCATTTCAATATCTACTTCCATTTTGATCGCTTCAGTTAAGTCTATCTCAAATTATCCTTCTAGCCTATCTTTTTGAAAGAACTCTCTGTCATATGTGTCTGGGTCTAAGTTATAATCTTCATCATTTGGAATAGGTAATTTACCGTGCGATGATATCTTATGCACAACATCCCAACCCTTAAGGTGTTCTTTCATTTGGCACACATATGAGAGGTAATACATTTGTGTGGCCTATTGGGCCACGATATAGTTATCGTCTCCTAGTAAGGTGGAATCCTGTCGAATTTCGAAAAACCCAAGATTAGAAAGTGCTCGTCTCGTCACTTCAGGGTCAAACCAATGATATTTGAATATCACTGGAGTAAGAGGTTTTGAACCATGAAAATTGAGTTCATATATTTCTTCAATTCTTCCATAATACTCGACCTTGTCAAGCTCGAGCGTAAAGACTCCAGAACACATGATTTTCGATTGGTCTGACTTTGATTGTAGCTTGTTGTGCGAAAATGATATCCATTAACGTCATACCCAGAAAATTTTCTAACCCAATAGGCAAAGTCATTGGCTACTTATCTCAACTTGGCACTCATAGACGGGTCTCTTTGGCCCTACAAGTTCAAACATGCTAGATTGTTATATTATTCGCACGTAAGAGCAATTTAAATTGACAAACTAAGCACGGTACCTTCTGTTTCAACCAGGAAATGATATCGGGCAATCCATTTCCTGCACCATTTCTAAGAAGGGTATCATATTCATGTGGACTTGGGTCTCTTGATCGACGCTAGAATTCATGAAGACACTGCTCCATGTATGACATCACCTCATCAAGGTTGGTCAATACATATAGTATGATATGGTGCCGCTCTTCATGTCTTGGTGGTCGAACCACTTGCCCTTCTGAGTTGTCCTCGAAAAATGCTGAGGTTCGATTCAATTTCGCCATCATTGTAATGAGGGGTGGATTATGCATGCTCGACAGTTTGTCACTGTTGGGGGCCTTCGTCTTCCAAAGGTCCTCAAAAAACATGATTTAACAATGCTTCCCAAGTGTAATATGTGAACAGGTACCTTTGGACTCGGGTTAAAACCATACACGATGTGAAAAGCATGGTCGAGACGAAGGCTGATGTTGCTCTGAAGCTACGCGCAAGGGAGCTTCGGCCCAATGGCGGAAAAAGGAACCGACTTAGAGGGGAAAAGGCTATCTAGTTCTCGTTGGGTTGTCCATAAGTCAATAGTAAATATGGAGGGCATGAATGTAAATTTACACAGGCTGCGCCCTATGCCTATAAATAGATGAACAGTACTCCTGTACTGTTCATGCTGACTTGTACTCGCTTGTGCGTCACGCTTGTACTTTTACCTTCTATCAAGCCGAAGGTACAAATGTAATACTATGTTATTCTTATTCATTTATGATTATATAATAAAATATATATTATGATGTCATATGATTATCCATGTTGTTTCCCATGTTTC
The DNA here is from genome assembly GCA_029449295.1 of Zea luxurians. Lineage (NCBI taxonomy): Eukaryota > Viridiplantae > Streptophyta > Magnoliopsida > Poales > Poaceae > Zea > Zea luxurians. The sequence continues at coordinate 25,812,756 of JAOPSE010000037.1, forward strand.
ATATGCTTTGTCTTTCATTGATATATGTTGTGATTATGAAGGTAAGTCCTTCATAACCTTCGTCCAAAGATCATTATATCCTTAATCCTTAAGGAAATAATGCTTCGAGGACGAAGGGCGTTAACCATTAATCTATTTTTGTGTTGCCTTGTTCTTAATCTATAGCATTTGAGAACAAGTCCCCAACATTGGCGCCCACCTCCGGTGTACCCACTTCCACAACCTTCGACAAAGCACTGACATTCGTCATGCCGCCGAAGAAGATAACAGCGCCAGGGGCTGCTGCACTACAGCCACTGGACACAAACCAGGAGACTCTCTCTCTCCAAGAGGCTCGAAGCCAGAAGAGAAAGGCCACCAGTCCAACATTCAGGGGGAGGAGTTGGACCAAGAGATCAGGGACATGGAAATCATCCATCAACAAGTGCAAAGGAAAAAGGAGAAGATGGCTCGGCTGGCCGATCTTCAAAGGAAGATCGATGAAGCTACTGAGGAAGTGAGTCAGCTTGCTCAAGATGACCAAGACCGAAGGCCCCAACACAGGGAGCTTCGTCAACATGGCCTATTCAACGAAGATGAATGGTATGATGATTTTAGTCATGATACCTTTACTTTTGATGATGCTTCTCCCTTGGCAGCAGAATTGCAGGCTATCACATGGCCACAATCCTACAAGCCACCCCAGCTACCCATGTACGATGGGCATTCGGACCTAAAGCAATTTTTGATGAGCTATGAGGCAACAATATCCTCATACGGAGGCAATGCAGCTATCATGGCAAAGTCCTTCGTCATGGCAGTCCGTAACGTAGCCCAGACAAGGTATTCTTCCCTTCCGCCAGGGACAATCACGTCGTGGCAGAAGCTCAAGGACATGTTGGTTACCAGTTTCCAAGAATTTCAAACGAAGCCAGTCACACCTCAGGCCTTGTTCCAGTGCACGCAAGACCATGAGGAATACCTTCAGGCGTATGTTCGAAGGTTCTTGCGACTGAGGGCACAAGCGCCCACAGTGCCCAATGAAATTGTCCTTGAGGCCATGATCAAGGGTCTTCGGGCTGGACCTACGGCTCAATACTTTGCTAGGAAGCCCCCACAAACTCTGGAGAAGCTGCTCCAGAAGATGGATGAGTACATCCGGGCTGACAACGACTTCCGCCAAAAAAGGGAGGAAGCTTACAGATTCTCGGAGATGACCAGGGGCTTCGGAGGAAGAATCCATCCGAGGCATGTCAGGTCGATCCACAGCTCCAGTCAGAATGATGACAAAGGGAGCCAGCTTTAGAGGACACAGTACACCTCACAATCCTCGGGGCAACAGTAGAGCTCTTTCAGGCCGCTAGCTCCAAGGGGCAGAGGCGCCAGGGGCTTCGGAGGAAGATATGGGGATCAGCCCAAGAAGATCTATTGCTTATTATGTGGTGAGGACAAGGGCCATAGTACAAGAATGTGCCAAATTACCATTCTGAAGCAAAAGGAGATCGCAGAAGCCGAAGCTCGGCAGAATCAGCCGAAGCAGGTCTTGCACACTGCTTCGTGCCACTCTCCCTACATACCAGAATATGTTGGCAATCATCTTGCAGCTTCTGTTGCTTCGGCTAGCCATTCACAGGCTTCCTAGCCACAGCTCCCACCACCACCACCACTGCAACCGACCCATTCCTGAACCCAACAACCAGAAGGGCGCCAACAACGTGAATTCAGGGAGGAATCCGAAGCTCGCACAGTCAACAGTACTGTGCCAGAATCAAAGCACATTTATTGAGCGATATCCTACCTCTGAAATACTTTTATGTTCTATGTCATTTTGTTTTTCAATAAGGAACAGGCAATGTAAATCTAGTTTTAATTCCTTGTAATAATTTCGCTTTTATCAGAATGAAATATATCTTCTTCACAGACTTACGAAGCTCAAAAATCACCGAAGCTCAAAAGTCGTTACTAAGGGAATGCAGAGCTAAAAAATTGCCAAAGCTAAGTCGTTCCTAAGGGAGCACAGCGTATGTTTTGCCGAAGCTAAGAAAAGTCGTTCCTAAGGGAGCGCAGTGTAAGTTTTCTGCTCAAAAGTCGTTCCAAAGGGAATGCAGAGCCAAATACCGCCGAAATATATGGCAAAGAAGTTCAAAACTCGTTCCTAAGGGGATGCAGAACTTATACCGTCGAAATATAAGGCGAAGAAGTTCAAAAGACGTTCCTAAGGGGATGCAGAACTTACACCGAAAAATAAACGGTGAAGCCGAAAAATAAATGGCAAAGAGATTCCAGTCGTTCCTAAGGGAACGAAGAGATTGTGTTCCAGAGTGGGAGTGTGAGTATGTGTCTTCGGCATCATTATCATTTCGCATCATATCATCACATCATTTCGCATAGCATCACATCATACATCATATTGCATCAATGACACAAGAATGGAATACAGAGCCGAATTTCGGAAGATATTGTCAAAGTTACACAAAGTAAGCTTCCGCATTACATCTTCGTCGCCTGCACACAAAAGAGGGATCTCTCTTTCCAAAGCATGGATATCTTTATTTTTACAAACCATGTATCTTCTTTCTTTACGAAGCATGAAAAGTAGGGAAGGTGTTTTTTCACCGAAGGCTCAAAAACGGTATGTATGTAAGTTTCATGCATCGTAAAAGAAATAAATTACAATAATTTACATATTCAATCCAAAGTTACACACATCAAATATTACACCTTCGTTACAATAAAAGCACAATGTCCACTCTAGTGTCTCTTACAATGACCATTTAAAATTTTTTTTACAATAAGTGCTAGTCTTCTTTCAGGATTTTCTCCACAACTTCATTTAGCAATTTATTGACGACTTCGTCAACGATAGATTCAGCCATATTAATGATCTCCAGTGCTTCTTTCATTTCTGGATCGGCTAGGGGATCGAACGGTTCCGGTGGCGGAGATAATTCAGCTATAGGAAAAAATAATTAGTCCGAAGCCATAAAAACAAATGCCGAAGCTGAGCATCAAATGACATTACCTATACATTTTTCGTGCTCTGCAGCATCTTCAGCTTGTCTCGCTTCTATCCGGGCGTCATGGGTGTCTTTTTCACTTTTCTTTATAATTTCATGAGCCATCTCTCGGCCACCATTCACCCAGACATCATTATAGAATTTTCCGCCCATCAAGGTTGCTTCAGCTGAAGGATCCTTCGTGTCGTCTACGGAGAAGGCAGCCCCGGCCTGGGCCATGGTCTTGATGTGATCACATCCCGCCTTCTCCAAGATAGCTGAAATCCCCCGTGCACCGGAAAATGCACAGACATCCTCGCGATCACTTAAGATTTCTTCGAAGCTCTCAGCCTCCCCACTTATCCATTCAATAACACCTTCGGGGTCGCCTCGTATGAAATTTTATTCGGTAGAATAAGCACCCACATTGGCGAAACTAGCTTTTATTTTCTTTACACAATCCAAGGACTTTTCAAAGCATCTTTCCTTGGATGTGCGATGTTCTTCAATGTTTTTCTCTAAATGATTTTTCCAATATTCACTGATTTCTCGGTTAGCTTCTACGAGTGCGCATTTCTCTTTAGCTTCGGCCAGTTGGCTCTGAAGGTCTTCAATTTCAATCTTTTGGGCTTCGGCCTGGGCTTTGAAGCTAGCTTCATCTTCTTTGACATTGTTAACCAGAGAGAATAAGATTTTGTCTTTTTCAAGACCTTCATTTCTTAGTTCAATTACCTCTGAACGAAGGTTGTTCAGGGCCATTGTATAGGCTTCGTCCTCTAAATTTTTCTATGCCCTAAGGGCATTACTAAGAATCAAGCCCTGCAAGTGGAGGAATGAATAAGTATGACAAATAAAATACCTCATTTTTCAAATTTAGAGTTAGTTTTTATACCTTTATGCTATTGTATGCTAGGCTGTTAGCAAGTTCGTCCTTCGATAAAATCGAAAGACCGTCTTCCAGCTTCGGGAATCCGATGTTTTTACCTATCTCCCGGCAAACAGATATTTCTTTATTATCCGGGAGACAGTACAAAAAATCTTCTTCGCCACTGCCATTAAACACTAACGCCCCCTTCGGATATTTCAATTTTTGGGCATAGTGTTGTGCTTCTAACATCTCTTCTTAGGATAGTACCTTTCCCGAAGCATGACGAATAATGTAGTCAATACTTTTGTTCGACGCTTCTGGACCAGGAGCTTCGATTTTTTTCAGTTGCAATCTGCTCTGTTGATTTTTCCTTAGGGTCAGCACGCTCCATCTCGGTGGGCACTAAAGGCCCAACTTCGGTTTCAGCCTGAATTGTTGCAGCTTCTATTTCTACCTAGAATCACCTTTGGGTTGCGCCTTGGAAGCTTCAGCAACTTTCCTTGTAGGAGCAGGACTCAAGGTTTTCGTTGTTTCTAACACAACATCCAACACATTTGCCATCCTTCTCCTCTTAGGAGTTACGGCAGAACCCACTTGTACCTTTGGTATTGTTTCCTCTGTTGGAGGGCTCAAAATCTCTGGCATCTTCGTTATTTCTTCAATTTTTGGCTCTTCAGCCTTATCAACCTTCGTCTCAACCAGCTTGACTGTAAGCACCTTCGGCATTACAACTGGCTCTTCAGTGCTCTACGCAGTCTGGACAGTTTCTTTTGTTTCGGTAGTAGAAGAGGTCCATGCGCCAAACTCAGGCACCATGGCCGGTTCAATGTAACGCGGCCGATGGGTAAGAACCTTCACCTTTTTGCCCTTCGGCACAGGCTCAACTAGGGTGGCCGAAGCAGCAGTTTTTCTCTTTTTCCCCTGTCCCCGCAGCGGGTAGCGGTAATCGGGGTATACGAAGCCGATGGCGTCAAAAACTCTGTTCAGTCTTTTCTTTCCCCGACCTCCGAAGGCTTCAGACAGAGCATTATCTTCTGCCTTGGAATATGTTCCAAGCAGTTCATCACTTGTCGCTTCGATACACTTTAGCCAGTCGTCGTTTGGCTCATCAAACTTCTTCCTGAATCTGAAGGTATACTTCAGCCGGACCAGTCCACCTTCGCTAGAGTCGGTGGTGGTCTCCTTCGGCATTTCCCAGCTGTCCACAAGCGGCCATACCCTGAAGGCTATATGTTCTTGAATTAAATCTCTTGTCCCAATAAAGGAGCAAACAATGTTGAAGGCCCTCTAACACGCTTCGACTGTTTCATCAATTTCTATCTTCGGCCTTCGAAGGCCAAAGCGGGACCAAATGGGGCGCATGATGACTTCCTTAATGTCTTCCCTCGCTTTCAAATCATTCTTCACATAAAACCATTCTTCCATCCAAGCTCTGAGCCATCTCTTCCGAAAAGTTGGAACCGGGTGGCTTGCGTTGGGGCGAGCAATAAATCCATAATAACCGAAGTTGTTGTGGTACTGTTCTTTACACATGGCCTTCATCTCATATAGAAGTTCATGCATACTGCAGAAGCACTTAGCGCTTGGCTCTAGCCCTTGACTCCTTACTGCCCAGACAAAGATCCCCATCCTTATTATAACTTCGGGGGTAATCTGATAGAGGAAGATCTGGTAGATTTTCAATACTTCAATTACAAACTTGCTCAAAGGGAACTGAAGCCCAGCCTTGAAGAAGCTTCGGTAAATTACAACTTCGTTTTCCTCAAGGGCAGGGACGTTGTTGTCTCCACTAGCCCTCACAATAGACATGTCCCGAAAGTACCTTCCTCTCATGTTCTCAAGATGACTTTGTTTTATGGTCGATTTCCCGAAGATTGAATGACTTGGCCACCAGGGCCGATCCTCAGAATCTTCATCCCCACTTTCCACATCATAGCTATCGCTGTCACAAGTATCTTCAGATAAACCTTCCTGTATCTCTTTAGTAATTTTCTCTGTGTTTGTTTTTGCCATCGACTCAACAAATTCAGCAACATAAGGATCTACAACGTTCTTCTCCTCAAACAGCTTCGCCTCTTCAGTCATCTTCGTCTCCACAATAACCTTCTTTTCCTGGGACATTTTTTCTCCAGACATGGTGAAAATGTGTCTTTCAAACCGAAACTCAGAGAGCTTGAAAATCTAGCGGGCGCTAGTGAGCAGGAGCTAAAAGATTAAGAAAATAATACAAATGGCAGAAACAACGTATCAAATGCAGCTGGTGTGAGTTCCTATTTATACGCCCGATGCGCTGCAAAATGGAGGGCCCCGTCTGTCATTGATTATTGCTATTCTAGCAAAGGGAAGGTATTTTTTCGGACCTTCGGCTTAAGGCCTTCGTCCATATCGCAGTCTGAATTCGTTATCTTAACAAATTAATACTGAGAGGGGCTACTGTTAGGGGCCTTCGTCTTCCGAAGGTCCTCAAAAAACATGATTTAACAATGCTTCCCAAGTGTAATATGTGAACACGTACCTTCGGACTCGGGTTAAAACCGTACACGATGTGAAAAGCATGATCGAGACGAAGGCTGATGTTGCTCCGAAGCTACGCGCAAGGGAACTTCGGCCCAATGGCGGAAAAAGGAACCGACTTAGAGGGGAAAAGGCTATCTAGTCCTCGTTGGGTTGTCCATAAGTCAATAGTAAATATGAAGGGCATGAATGTAAATTTACATGGGCTGCGCCCTGTGCCTATAAATAGATAAACAGTACTTCCGTACTGTTCACGCTGACTTGTACTCGCTTGTGCGTCACGCTTGTACTTTTACCTTCTATCAAGCCGAAGGTACAAATGTAATATTGTGTTATTCTTATTCATTCATGATTATATAATAAAAGATATATTATGATGTCATATGATTATCCATGTTGTTTCCCATGTTTCATATGCTTCGTCTTTCATTGATATATGCTGTGATTATGAAGGTAAGTCCTTCATAACCTTCGTCCGAAGATCATTATATCCTTAAGGAAATAATGCTTCAAAGGACAAAGGGCGTTAACCATTAATCTATTTTTGTGTTGCCTTGTTCTTAATCTATAGCATTTGAGAACAAGTCCCCAACAGTCACCATCGTAAGTTGTTGTGAAGTTTGACACCTCCTTCAGTATGTATGCCTCTGCAATGGAAGCCTCGATTTTGCATTTATTTCTACATTTCTTTCGAATAGTCTTTAGACATGTCTTGATTGGAAAACACCAACATCCCTACACGCCCCCCCATTTGTGCCTCATACGGGATATGAAGAATCAATTGCTACATTGGATTAAAGAAGCCGGGTGGAAAGATCTTCTCCATATTACAAGTAACACGAGTGCCATTCCTTCCAAGTCTACAATCATGGTCCGAGATAACTCTTTTGCACAAAGCTGGTGAAAGAAATAGCTCATCTCTGCAAGTGCTAGCTAGACATGCTCAGGGACATATCCTTGAACCATCGCTGGAGAATTCGTTCAATCCATATATGGAAGTAATGACTCTTCATCCCTAAGACTCGTAGAGTAGATATGTTCACCCCATACTTAGCAGCATACCCATCAAGGAACATTAACATCTTGATCCACTATAGTACTTCCTTCCTCTGGGCCCTGCTCAGGACCAAATCGGCCTTAGGCCTTCTCCATGTCTTTCCACGATTAGAAGGCTTCATCTCTTGGTTTGGTCTATCACATAATGCTTCCTGATGCACTCTTGCTTTTATGTTATCCTTTGATTTATCCGGAATGTCCATAATTGTTGTCCAAAGTGCCTCGGTGACATTCTTTTCAGTGTGCATCATATCAATGTTGTGTGGAAGGAGAAGGTCATCATAATAGGGGAGCCGAGTCAAGCCCAACTTATGGGTCCACATATTCTGCTCACCATATCCCACAAAACCACCTTCTGGATTAACCACGAGACCATATATCTGTTGATGAACTTCGGCACCAGTCATTATTGCTAGTGGGCAGTCTGTCACTACGACACCTTTCGTAAAGTTCTTGATGTCTAGTCAGAATGCATGGTCTGAAGGAAGAAATTGTTGATGTTTATCGAACGATGATTATTTGCCACCCTTCTACAACCAAATGAATCTAAGAGCTTCCTTGCAAACTAGGCATGGGAACTTACCGTGAACACATCGGGCATAGAATAGCCCATACGTTGGTGAGTCATGCATGGAGTACTAGTACCAAACATGCATTTTGAAGTTTTTCTTCGTAGCTCGGTCGTATGTTCATACCCCTTCCTCCCAAGCACGAACCAATTCATTAATCAAAGGTTCTATGTATGCACCCATTTTATTACCTGGGTGTCCATGAATTATCAACGACACGAATATATTCTGTCTTTGAAAGCATATGTCGGGGGAGTTGATGGGGATAACGAACATGAGCCAACATGTGTATGGGGCAGTGATCATTCCATATGGATTGAACCCATTTGTGGCCAGTGCAACACATACATTATGAGCCTCTTTGGCTTTCTCATGGTGAATGGCATCAAAGTGGGTCCATCCTTCACCATCAGATGCGTGTACCATCTTGTCAGGATTGTATTGTTTGCCATTTTTGTGCCATCTCATCTATTTCGCGGATTCCTCAGTATGTATAGATGCTGGATCCTTTATATGAACGGAAGGTGGCATAGGATTGTCACAAGGATGTCGAGCTGCCTCTTCTGTCCATCACCAGAGTATACCTCCATGAACCTAGACGAAGGAGTTCTTGTGCTCGTACATGCTCTTTGGCAGAACGTGATCCTTAGGAAGCAGGCTGCTAGTAACTATCAACAATCCATCGAAGGTGTCTCGACTCAGGCTGTATTGTGTCTTGAATGCGATTATACGTCCAATGACATCCAGTTGAGAAACCTTTGTATTACCGTGAATGGGTTTCTGTGCTGCGTCAAACATGTCGTAGAATGCCTTTGCGGTCGCCTCTGGCTCATCCTCTATACGTCCTTTGGTAAACTGTGCCTCGTGATAGTCATTCAACATGTCTGCTACTCTGGCATCAGCATCACAACCCTCAACACATTGTCTCACCACCTCCTCTCTCATATGATGCTCTTCCAAATATATTCTACCATGACCTTCTTTGTTTTTCTTTTCTTGTTGGCACATTTGCTGCATGGACATGTGACTAGACTCGCTCCTTTAACAGCTTCTTCAAATGCCCATTCTCTGAAAGCATCCGTCTTTCTAATCCATTCATTGGTGACCTGACCGCTACTTTCGCGACCCATGCACATCCAGTCACGACCTTCCATCCTTTAACATATATAACAGAGTATAGTTTAATATAAAAATGTAATGCATGTACACTATGTTCCTACATTCTAATAGGTAAGGATAGGTCCTAATCCCACCCGGGGTTGCGTAGATGGGGTTAGTTTCCATGCTCTACTCCGATTTGAGACAGAATTTCGACAGCACCTCCCCACTGATCGCTGTTCTCCAGATACACGTCCTGGCAGGGAAAGTGTACTGTCCGAAGAAAAATAGGGAGGCAGCACCGAAACTATGTCTCTTATCAGAGTAGAGCATGGAAACTAACCCCATCTTTGAAACCGTGGGCTGTCCAAAAAATGTGGACAATTTGAAATGGATACATTTGTAGATATGCAAAGATCTGTATATCTACATTTTGAACAGGATACACCTAACTAGGATACATGATCTACAACCATGATATGGAAATAGAGGTTATACCTAGGGTGGCAGTGAAATCAATCTAGCGGTACTGTGGTGGGTCGATGCAGTGGCGACTTGACGTAGTGTAGGTAGACCCAGAACGGCTAGGAAGACCTCTGCAAAAAAAAAGAACACAATCTGTCAATAAAAAATTCGGTAGCACCTCCCCGCACGGGGAGGTTTTCAAAACCTGCAAATAAAAGTAACATCTCAATCGACATCAATCACAAATATATCTTCATTCACACGTGTTTGGGTTATATACTACTACCTAGGTTTTACGACAATACATTTGTAAATTATAACAAACAACATATTTTCAATCACAAATTCTCACAAAGCTCACTATTTACAACTAGGGGTGAAAATGGAAACGGTAATTTTCAGATAATAGGAATAATTTTCGAAGTTTTACTGAAATTTTGGTCTAAACCGAAATGTAAACAGTTACCGAAAATATGGAAACAAAACCGGTAGAAAATATCGAAATCGGAAACAAAAACGATTTGGGTCTCTTCTGACCGTTTTTGGAAATTAACATTTTTATTCGGTATTTTACCATCAATAATAAATTTAGTATTTTCAGAAAATATTAAATCTGAACTGATCTTTAAAAATTCATAATAAATTCATCTTAGCTTCGAAAAATATGAAATAAATCTTATTATTTTCCTAAAATCAAGATCTACCTAAAGGTATATAGTTTAGAATCGTTTGAAACTTTTATAAATCTTATTTATATTTTTTTACCTGTTATTACTCTTGATACATATATTCATAATTTACACGAGAACTTAAGAAGGACCAAGAGGACACTAATTATATTGATCGTGCCAAGTAGTAGGAGTACAATTAGAATGTAAGTGTCATATCATTATAGACATCTTGATTCTACTTTATTTAAATACATCATAATGATTTTATTGTTGTATGACTTGTTACCTTATATATTTATTGTGACCTCCTACCTTATATATTATTACTAATTTTATATGAATGTAACTTATGTGAATTTTTGAAGTCAATTGAGGGTACATGTTACAGTTTTTACCGATCGTATTTTAGATTCCGATTGTAGCCGGTGTAATTTTCATACCAAACTTTCATTTCTGATGTTTACAAATTAACGATGTTGTTTTTGTTTTCGAAGTTACCGTTTTCCATCATGTATCCGAAGAAATATATGAAAACAAAAATGGTTTTAGTGTTTCCCAATTGTTTTCGATCGTTTTCGCAGTATTTACAACCACAAAGCTCACTATTAGGATTTATTTACACCACAAACCTCACTTAGTTAAACATCACTTATTAGGATCTATTTACACCACAAATTCTCACTATTTTAAACCATAAATTCTCACAAAGCTCACTACTGAGAGCACCTAGAGGGGGGGTGAATAGGTGATCCTGTAAAATTCAACACTAAATAGCTACAAGCTTTGTTATAAAGATGTTAGTGCAATCGAACCAAGTGGCCATAGAGCGAGCTCGTGCAAACCACAATAATCACAGAGAAAGACAGCACAAGAGACACAGTGGTTTATCCCGTGGTTCGGCCAAGTATAACACTTGCCTACCTCCACGTTGTGGCGTCCCAATGGACGAGGGTTGCACTCAACCCCTTTCAAGTGATCCAAAGATCAACTTGAATACCACGGCTTTTCTTCCTTATATCTTTCCCGTTTGCGAGGAATCTCCATAAGTTGGAGCCTCTCACCCTTACAAGATTCATCACAAAGAAAGCACAAGAGTAAGGTTGGGAAGAAACACACACAAATCCGTAGCACACGCACGCACACAAGCCAAGACTTGAGCTCAAAATGAAACACAGAGAGTTCACAACTAGAACGGAGCTCAAATCACTAACACGATCGATCAAGTACGCGGAGGCGGAGTGTGGGAGTATTAGATTGCTTAGTGAATGCTTGGGTAGCTCCTCCATGTGCCTAGGGGTCTCTTTTATAGCCCCAAGGCAGCTAGGAGCCGTTGGAGGCCAACAAGGAAGGCAATTCTCGCCTTCTGTCGGGTGGTGCGCCGGACAGTCCGGTGCACCACCGCATAGCCACTGTAGACGGTCCGGTGCGGATCTCCTTCCTTTTCTGGCGCAGACGACCGTTGCACCTCGGCGTCGGTTGGCACACCGGACGCTGTCTGGTGCACACCGGACAGTTTGGTGCCCCACTCCGACTGTTGGTGCGGGCCACGTGTCGCCCGCTGATTTCGCTGCCGACCGTTGCGCAGTCGACCGTTGGCTCACCGGACAGTCCGTTGCATCACCAGACAGTCCGGTGAATTTTAGTCGTACGCCGTTGAACTTTTCCCGAGAGCGATGACTTCACGGCGGACGACTCACCGGACAGTCTGGTGCACCACCGGACAGTCCGGTGAATTATAGTCGTACGCCGTCGTCGAGTCCCGAGAGCGGCCGGTTCACCTTGGACTCGTCTGGCGCACCGGACACTGTCCGCTGTACCAAGACTGAGCAGCAGTTGGTTGTACACAACCAACTCTTTTCCAATCTATTTTCTCCTGTTTCTAGCACTTAGACACAATACATTAGTACCCAAATCAATGTACTAAGTCTAGAAACGTACCTTGTCACATGATTTTGAGTTCTTCAATCTTTGGCACAAATTAACACTTAGAGAATATGTGTTGGGCACTTAATCACCAAAACACTTTAGAAATGGCCCATGGGCACATTTCCCTTTCAATCTCCCCCTTTTTGGTGATTTATGCCAACACATCCAAAAGCAACAAAAAGAAGTGCAATATCAATGCAAAAGAGAACCAAATTGTTTTTGACTCTAATTTGGCATATTTGGATCATACTTTGCCACCACTTGGTTTGTTTTTGTGAATCAAATTCATTTTCCTATCTCTACAACAAACTCACTTGTTTGGGCACAAGGAGAGATACTCCAAGAGTAAAATTGATTAAGAGCCAAAAACTCCCCCTTTTTCCCATAGTCATAAATTCTCCGCACAAGAGACCAAATTTTGCAATAAGAGTGTTTTGGACAAATCAAAAAGTTCTAACTCTACCCTTTTCGAAATTTCACAAGTGATAGCTGATCCATTTGCTTTGGCCTTAATTTCTCCCCCTTTGGCATTAAGCACCAAAACGGGATTATTATTGGCCCTTTAACCCCATTGCCTTACCAAAAATGTCAATTAAGAGCAAAAAGGCAATGCGAGTATAAGAATGAACTTGGAGGTGAGTACACTAATACTGAAGTGCAGTGGAAGTCTTTGCATGGTCCAAGTTCACCTTTCCCTTTCAATTCACATTTGAGACTACATTAATTAAACTCAAACACAAATGTTAGTCTCAAAGAGTCAAGTTGTAGCACTTCTCCCCCTAAATATGTGCATCAATCACACATGGACTTGTGAGGTCCGGGGATCCCTTGCACAACTTAAACACCATAAATAAGCATAAATGCATAAAGTAGCATGATCAAAAGCATAGAACACATGTATGCTATAAATCAATCCAGGTTACGCGAATCTAAGATATTGAGCTCACTACGCAGCCTGCAAAAGGTTTTCTCATCTAAAGGCTTGGTAAAGATATCGGTTAGCTGGTTCTCGGTGCTAACATGATACACTTCGATATCTCCCTTTTGCTGGTGGTCCCTCAAAAAGTGATGCCGGATGTCTATGTGCTTAGTGCGGCTGTGTTCAACAGGATTCTCCGCCATGCGGATTGCACTCTCATTGTTACATAGGAGTGGGACTTTGCTCAGATTGTAGCCAAAGTCCCGGAGGGTTTGCCTCATCCAAAGTAGTTGCGCGCAACACTGTCCTGCGGTAACATACTCGGCCTCAGCGGTGGATAGGGCAACAGAGGTTTGTTTCTTTGAGCTCCACGACACCAGGGACCTTCCTAGGAATTGGCACATCCCTGATGTACTCTTCCTATCAACCTTCCACCCCGCATAATCGGAGTCTGAATATCCAATCAAGTCAAAGGTAAACCCCTTTGGATACCAGATTCCAAAGTAAGGCATAGCAAATAAATATCTAAGAATTCGCTTAACGGCCACAAGGTGACATTCCCTTGGGTCAGATTGAAATCTAGCACACATGCATACGCTAAGCATAATATCCGGTCTACTAGCACATAAATAAAGCAAGGAACCTATCATAGACCGGTATGCCTTTTGATCAACAGACTTACCTCCTTTGTTGAGATTGACATATCTGTCAGTTCCCATCGGCGTCTTCGCGGGCTTAGCATCCTTCATCCCAAACCTCTTGAGAAGATCTTGAGTGTACTTCATTTGGGAGAGGAAGGTGTTGTCCTTGAGTTGTCTCACTTGGAACCCAAGAAAGTATGTCAACTCGCCCATCATCGACATCTCAAATTTTTGCGTCATCACCCTGCTAATCTCGTCACAAGACTTTTGATTAGTAGAACCAAATATTATGTTATCGACATAAATTTGGCACACAAAAAGGTCACTGTCACAAGTCTTAGTGAAAAGAGTGGGATCGACTTTCCCAACCTTGAAAGCATTAGCAATTAAGAAATTTCTAAGGCATTCATACCATGCTCTTGGGGCTTGCTTAAGTCCATAGAGCGCCTTAGAGAGCTTAAAAACGTGGTCGGGATACCTGTCATCCTCAAAGCCAGGGGGTTGTTCCAAATACACCTCCTCCTTGATTGGCCCATTGAGAAAAGCACTCTTCACGTCCATTTGAAACAACCTAAAAGAATGGTGAGCGGCATAGGCTAACAGAATGCGAATAGACTCTAGCCTAGCCACAGGAGCAAAAGTCTCCTCAAAATCCAAACCTGTGACTTGGGCATAACCTTTTGCCACAAGCCGAGCCTTGTTTCTTGTCACCACCCCGTGCTCGTCTTGCTTGTTGCGGAACACCCACTTGGTTCCCACAACGTTTTGCTTTGGACGTGGCACCAGGCTCCAAACTTCATTTCGCTTGAAGTTGTTGAGCTCTTCCTGCATGGCCAACACCCAGTCCGGATCCTGCAAGGCCTCTTCTACCCTAAAAGGCTCAATAGAAGAGACAAATGAGTAATGCTCACAAAAGTTAGCTAATCTTGAGGGAGTAGTTACTCCCTAGCTTATGTCACCCAGAATCTGGTCAACGGGGTGATTCCGTTGGATCGTCGCTCGGACTTGAGTTGGAGGGGCCTATGGTGCTTCTTCCTTCATAGCTGGTTCTTCTTGTGCTCCCCTTGATCACACGCCTCTTCTTGAGGAACCTGTTCAACATCTTGAGTTGGGGGATGCACCATTGTTGAGGAAGAAGGTTGATCTTGCTCTTGTTATTCATGTGGTCGCACATCTCCAATCGCCATGGTACGTATTGCGGCCGTCGGAACATCATCTTCATCTATATCATCAAGATCAACTTGCTCTCTTGGAGAGCCATTAGTCTCATCAAATACAACATCGCTAGAGACTTCAACCAAACCCGATGATTTGTTGAAGACTCTATATGCCTTTGTATTTGAGTCATACCCTAGTAAAAACCCTTCTACAGCTTTGGGAGCAAATTTAGAATTTCTACCTTTCTTCACTAGAATGTAACATTTGCTCCCAAATACACGAAAGTATGAGACGTTGGGTTCGTTACCGGTAAGAAGTTCATACGAGGTCTTCTTGAGGAGGCGATGAAGGTAGAGCCGGTTTATGGCGTGGCAAGCTGTGTTCACAGCTTCCGACCAAAACTGCTCAAGCGTCTTAAACTCTCCTAGCATCGTCCTCGCCATGTCGATAAGCGTCCTGTTCTTCCTCTCTACCACACCATTTTGCTGTGGTGTGTAGGGAGCGGAGAACTCGTGCTTGATGCCTTCCTCCTCAAGGTACTCCTCCACTTGCAGATTCTTGAACTCGAACCCGTTGTCGCTTCTTATCTTTTTCACCTTGAGCTCAAATTCATTTTGAGCCTGCCTTAGAAAGCGCTTAAGGGTCCCTTGGGTTTCTAATTTATCCTGCAAAAAGAACACCCAAGTGAAGCGGGAAAAATCATCAACAATAACAAGACCATACTTACTTCCCCCGATGCTAAGGTAGGCGACGGGTCCGAAGAGGTCCATATGTAGTAGCTCTAGTGGTCTTGATGTTGTCATCACATTCTTGTTGTGATGAGTGCTTCCCACCTGTTTTCTGCCTGATAAGCTGCACAAGGTCTATCTTTTTCGAAGCATACATTGGTTAGACCTAACACATGTTCTCCCTTTAGAAGTTTGTGAAGGTTCTTCATCCCATCATGTGCTAGACGGCGATGCCACAGCCAGCCCATGCTAGTCTTAGCTATTAAGCATGCATCTAGATCGGTCTCCTCTTTCGAAAAATCAACTAAGTAGAGTTTGCCATCTAGTACACCCTTAAACGCTAATGAACCATCACTCCTTCTAAAGACAGATACATCAACATTTGTAAACAAACAATTGTAGCCCATGTGGCACAATTGACTTACAGACAGGAGATTATAGCCTAGCGACTCTACTAAAAATACATAGGAAATAGAGTGCTCGCTTGTGATGGCTATTTTTCCCAAACCTCTGACTTTTCCTTGATTCCCATATCCAAAAATAATCGTATCCTGGGAATCCTTGTTCTTGACGTAGGAGGTGAACATCTTCTTCTCCCCCGTCATGTGGTTTGTGCATCCGCTGTCGATAATCCAGCTTGAGCCCCCGAATGCATTAACCTGCAAGGCAAATTAGGCTTGGGTTTTAGGTACCCAACTCTTGTTGGGTCCTACCAGGTTAGTTACAACAGCCTTTGGAACCCAAATACAAGTCTTATCTCCCTTGCATTTGGATCCCAACTTCCTAGCAACTACTTTTTCATTCTTATAACAAATTGCAAAAGAAGTATTGCAAGCATGGTAAATAGTAGAAGGTTCATTGCCTACTTTCCTAGGCACATGATGCACAACATGATGTCTCCTAGGCTTACTTCTACTATGCACAAAAGTAGAGCTAGAAGCAAACATAGCATGTGAATTAAAGGTATCATGATCATAACTCCTATGAGCATTTCTAGAAAATTTTCTATCATAAATGTAAGCATGACATTTAGAGCTACTAGCCATAGGGGCCTTCCCTTTCTTGTTGAAAACGGGAGCCTTTTGGCTTGTTAAGTTCTTGGCTTCCTTTCGAAAGCCAAGTCCGTCCTTAATAGAGGCGTGTCTACCAATTGTGTAGGCATCCCTAGCAAATTTTAGCTTATCAAAATCAATCTTGCAAGTCTTAAGTTGAGCATTAAGACTTGCTACCTCATCATTTAATTTAGCAATGGACGCAAGATGTTCATCACAAGCATTGATATCAAAATGCTTGCATCTATTGCAAATTACAACATGTTCTACACATGAACTTGATTTATTTGCTACCTCTAGCTTAGCATTTAAGTCATCATTCAAGGTCTTTAAGCTAGAGATAGATTCATTGCAAGTAGATAACTCAAAAGATAATAATTCATTCCTTTTAATCTCTAAGGCAAGAGACTTTTGAACACTAACAAATTTCTCATGTTCCTCATACAAAATGTCCTCTTGCCTCTCTAGCAGTCTATCTTTTTCATTTAAAGCATCAATCAACTCATTAATCTTTTCTACTTTAGCTGTATCTAATCCTTTGAATAAGCTAGTGTAGTCTACTTCATCATCACTAGAATCCTCATCACTAGAAGTAGAGTACTTGGGGGAATCTCGAACACTCACCTTCTTTTCCTTGGCCATGAGGCAGGGGTGGCGTTCATTGGGGAAGAGCGAAGATTTGTTGAAGGCTGAGGCTGCCAGTCCTTCATCATCGGAGTCGGATGAAGAGTAGTCCGAGTCCCATTCTTTGCCAAGATGCGCCTTGCCTTTAGCCTTCCTATAGCTTTTCTTCTTTTCCTTCTTCCCATGTCTTTCTTCCCCCTGGTCATTTTCATTATCGGGACATTAAGCAATAAAATGACCTGTCTTACCGCATTTGAAGAAGGAGCATTTTCCCCTTGTCTTATTCTTGTTGGGGTATTCCTTGCGTCCTTTTAATGCGGTCTTGAAGCGCTTGATGATAAGCGCCATCTCATCTTTGTTGAGGCCAGCGGCCTCTACTTGTGCCACCTTGCTTGGTATCGTCTCCCAGCTGCTTGTTGCCTTGAGCGCAATGGGCTGCGGCTCGTAGATGGGCATGGGGCCGTTTAATGCATCATCAACATACCTTGCCTCCTTGACCATCATGCGCCCGCTTACAAATTTTCCGAGTATCTCCTCGGGTGTCATCTTTGTGTACCTGGGATTTTCACGGATGAGGTTCACAAGATGAGGGTCAATAACAGTAAAAGACCTAAGCATAAGTCGGACGACATCGTGGTCCGTCCATCTCGTGCTCCCATAGCTCCTAATCTTGTTGACCAGGGTCTTGAGCCTGTTGTACGTCTGTGTTGGCTCCTCTCCCCTGATCGTAGCAAATCTTCCCAGCTCGCCTTCCACCAACTCCATTTTGGTGATCATGGTGGCGTCATTTCTCTCATGTGATAATTTGAGGGTGCCCCAGATTTTCTTGGCGTTGTCCAAGCCGCTCACCTTGTTGTACTCATCCCTGCACAAAGATGCTAGCAAAACAGTGGTAGCTTGTGCAATTTTATGAATTTGCTCGTTGATAAACATAGGATTATCCGTACTATCAAATTGCATTCCATTTTCAACTATCTCCCAAATACTAGGATGGAGGGAGAATCGATGACTACGCATTTTGTGACTCCAAAAAGAGTAGTCCTCTCCATCAAAGTGTGGAGGTTTACTAAGAGGAATTGAAAGCAAATGAGCATTGGATTTAAAAGGAATGCGAGAATAATCAAATGAATAATTTGAATTAACCGGTTTCTTTTTCTCGTCATCGTCTCTTGGTGAAGAAGAAGATTCGTCGCTGTCGTAGTAGACGATCTTCTTGATGCGCCTCTTCTTCTTCCCGTCCTTCTTCTTATGACTCGAACCAGAGTCGGTGGGCTTGTCGTCCCTTGGCTCGTTGAGGAAGGACTCCTTTTCCTTGTCATTGACCACCATCCCCTTTCCCTTAGGATCCATCTCTTCGGGCGATTAGTCCCTTATGTGAAGAGAACGACTCTGATACCAATTAAGAGCACTTAGAGGGGGGATGAATAGGTGATCCTGCAAAATTCAACACTAAATAGCCAAGCTTGGTTATAAAGATGTTAGTGCAATCGAACCAAGTGGCTATAGAGAGAGCTCTTGCAAATCACAATAATCACAGAGAAAGATAGCACAAGAGACACAGTGGTTTATCTCGTGGTTCAGCCAAGTATAACACTTGCCTACCTCCACGTTGTGGCGTCCCAATGGACAAGGGTTGCACTTATCCCCTTTCAAGTGATCCAAAGATCAACTTGAATACCACGGATTTTCTTCCTTATATCTTTTCCCATTTGCGAGGAATCTCCACAAGTTGGAGCCTCTCGCCCTTAGAAGATTGATCACAAAGAAAGCACAAGAGTAAGGTTAGAAAGCAACAAACACAAATCCGCAGCACACGCACACACATAAGCCAAGACTTGAGCTCAAAATGAAACACAGAGAGTTTACAACTAGAACGGAGCTCAAATCACTAACACGATCGATCAAGTGCGTGGAGACGAAGTGTGGGAGTATTAGATTGCTTAGTGAATGCTTGGCTAGCTCCTCCATGCGCCTAGGGGTCTCTTTTATAGCCCCAAGGCAGCTAGGAGCCGTTGGAGGCCAACAAGGAAGGCAATTCTTGCCTTCTGTCTGGTGGCGCATCGGACAGTCTGGTGCACCACCGGACAACCACTGTAGATGGTCCAGTGCAAATCTCCTTCCTTTTCTGGCGCAGATGACCGTTGCACCTTAGCGTCGGTTGGCGCATCGGACAGTCCGGTGCCCCCTTCCGACCGTTGGTGCGGGCCACGTGTTGCCCACCGATTTCGCTACCGACCGTTGCACAGTCGACCGTTGGCTCGCCGGACAGACCGGTGCACCACCGGACAGTCCGGTGAATTTTAGCCGTACGTCGTTGAACTTTTCCCGAGAGCGACGACTTCGCCGCGGACGACTCACCGGACAGTCCGGTGCACCACCGGATAGTCCGGTGAATTATAGCCGTATGCCACCGTCGAGTCCCGAGAGCGGCCGGTTCACCTTGGACTCGTCTGGCGCACCGGACACTGTCCGATGCACCACCGGACACTGTCCGGTGCACCCAGACCGAGCAGCAGTTGGCTGTACACAGCCAACTCTTTTCCAATCTATTTTCTCCTGTTTCTAGCACTTAGACACAATACATTAGTACCCAAATCAATGTACTAAGTCTAGAAACGTACCTTGTCACATGATTTGCACTTCTTCAATCTTTGGCACAAATTAACACTTAGAGAATATGTGTTGGGCACTTAATCACCAAAACACTTTAGAAATGGCCCATGGGCACATTTCCCTTTCAACTACTTTCTACCATAAATTCTCACTCACACTACAAATTGATATTTCAAACATAAATTCTCACAAACTATTTACTGTCGTTGGAGTGGGGATCGGTGGGGCCGGGACAAAGCTTGTGGGGCTGGCGAGGCAGCACGAGAACGTGAGGCTGAGACGACACGACGGCGGCGGGCGCGGGTGTTGGTGAAACTCCACAAAGCTTTTTTTATTTATTAGAAAACTGCTTTGCCGAGTGCTTTGGGAAAACACTCGACAAAGTCATTCTTTGCCGAGTGTCCCCAGCAGATACTCGACAAAGTTTGCTTGCTTTTTTCTTTTTACCCCAAACTTTTTATACTATGTTCCTACACTATATATACCTACATGTTCAGTTTGGCACAATTATCAAAGTGTTTGCTATACCTGTTAGATTTAGTTCTTTTAATTGAATTTCTTCGGATAATTTAGATTTGAACAGCAAGTCACTTGAAAATTGAAAAACAATGAATGCAAAAATGATATTCATGTCATTTAGCACAAGTTATGGCCTATTTCTAGAGCAGACCAGAATTTTCGAGCACCATGCCCATGAAACAAGACCACAAACTTGCTATTCAGTGGTTTTAAAATTGTATAAAACAAAAATAAAGTCAGAAAACTATGAAACTTGCCGAGATGTCATGATATTATATGTAGAGACTGATAAAAAATTAAAATAGGTTTGTGAAACTTGTCACGCACTATGTGTAGAAACCTAGCCAACCTTCACATGAAATCGTAAAACTTCTATGGAGACCTGCTAGGTTTCTACACATAGCGCGTGTCGGGGGAATGACCCTCGGACCTTGGACCCACACATCATTTGTGCAAAGAAGGACGTCGGGATGAAAATTGTACATTAGACCAAGGTCTACCTAGGACTACATCATTCTTTACATATAGGGGGCCCTAAGTTTTCTATAAACTATAGTTCTAGACTCGAGGGCTAGGCATGAAACTTCGCATCCGAATGAAAGAAATAGAAACCAACGACTAAGAAAGGAGGGAAGCCCGATTATTCCCCCATCTTCCATACTAATGCACGACACGTTATTCAGGATGGTTGCCTGTGCCGGGAAACCAAAAGATGTGCACCGAAGAAGGGCCCTAGGGAGCCCATAAATCAGGTCACCCACTGACATAGCGCCGACCACCTCACCGGTGGCCTCGTCATACCCTTGGATAAGGTTCTCAAAGACCATGGATTTGGTGCCCTGAGAGGGTATCACTAGGTGTCAGGTGTGATATTTAGGAGTACCCAGATTATCCCTCTAAAAACACACTTAGGAGAGGTTAAGACGTAACCCTAGAAGGAAAGTAGTCGAGACACCTCCTAACCTGAGGCCAACCGCAGAGGTCTTCCCTACAGGCACCAAGGCCCCTCCCCGAGGGTCTCCCGCCTCAGGGAATCTCCGCCTCGCCCAGAGTCACCCCCGCTCCGTGCGTCTCGCTCGAGCCGATCCCAGGAAGATAGGACAAAGGCACCCGAAGGCCGACGTGAGTGACTCGCATTTAATGCGCACACCTACCCCACGCAGAGGCACAGGAGCACAGTGACTACAAGGCAACGGTCGTATCCAGGCGCAACAACATGATTACGCTCTCGTCACTGTGCACACGCGCCGCCTGCCATCCCCCTAATGGGACATCTAATACGACAGGAGAAGCAGACCGGCCCTCGGGCGTAAATCTTCACCTCGCCCGACGCTGGGCTCGACCTCGGGCATAATCTCTGTCTCGCCTGACGCTGAGCTTGACCTCGGGTGATGTTGGGGACTTGTTCTCAAATTCTATGAATTAAGAACAAGGCAACGCAAAATGTTAATGGTTAAAGCCCTTCGTCCTTCGAAGCATTATCTCTCTTAGGATATAATGATCTTCAGACAAAGGTCATGAAGGACGTACCTTCATCATCATAGTATATGTAAATGAAAGAAGAAGCATATGAAGTATGAGAAATGACATGAATAATCATATGACATCATTAATATATATATTTATTATATCATCGCAAATGAACATGAACAATATTGAATTACATTTATACCTTCGGCTTGACAGAAGGCAAAAGTCCAAGCGTGACGCACGAGTGAATATAAGTCAGCGTGAACAATACGGGGGTATTGTTCACCTATTTATAGGCACGAGACGCAGCCCGGTCAAAATTACATTTATGTCCTTGATGACTAGTTACAATCATGATACAAACTATCATGGACTGATCAGTCTTTTTCTCTTTAAGTCGATGCAGCACTTCGTCTTAAGGCATGTCGCTATGTCGAAGCTCCCTGGATCATAGCTTCGGTGTGTACCTTCGCATTGTGTTTGCTTATATGCCGATCTTTCGAAGGTGTTTCTGCTTAAAGGACCTTCGGCGACGAAGCAGGCCCCCCAACAATAGACCCTTCGCGGTGCTTGATCGTTTTTCGTAACGAGCTTGATCTGTGAAAAATCTCCAAGGCTTCAGAATGCTGAAGGTCCGAAAACACCTTCCCTGAGCTCGTTGCTGAGAAACGATTAAAATATTTTGAGCGCGTGGTAGCCCACCACGCAGCGGGTACGAACGATCCGGCGATTTACTTCCCAGGTGCCGAGTGGTCCACCATTTAGCGGGTGCGGATGATTGTTCAGCGGGTGTGGGCGACCCGGCGATTCACCTTCCCACTTGCAGCCCTATATAAACAGACGGGTAGGTGTGTAGTTATCACAACATTCATTGCCATGGCACTGTTGTGCTGTTGAAAAATTTAACCATAGCCGAAGCTTTTTCACTGCATTCTCGAGCGAACCATCATTTTTAATTAGCTTCGTCAAAAGAAAGAGCTTCGTCAAAACTGTAAAAAACAACAGTTTCATAAAGACCGCAAAGGATTCGTCAGATGGCCAGAGTACGCTCGACTGCGAGGGTGACTCGTGAAGGAGAGGAAACTGAGGCCACCGAGACAGCTCCGATTTCTGAAGTCATGAGAAAATCGGGCTTAACTGTAATGGAGGGAGCCATTGACGAAGGTGCACCTGCTGCTGAAGCTGAGCAAGCTGATATTGAGGAAGAAAATGCTGATGAGGAAGAGGAGGATTTGTAACACCCTAAATTTCAAAGACAAGGAAAAATTCTCAAAGATTTTAAATCAAAACACCTTTCCTTAAAAATAATCATAATTTAGGAGTTTCCACTCATATATATATGTTAAAAATACATAATTAAAGATACTTAGATAATCTAAATTGCCCTTGGGTTAGGATATATAAAAGAATTAGGATTAAGCTATTTCTTAAAATATATAGCCTACAATGTAAATTTGATTTCCCTAGAAGTAATAAGGTAGGGATTATTCTACTATATGATTAAAAGCTTGTCTAAAAGAACTAAAATAAATAAAGAAATATATAAAATATGTTTTTGCACATTATGCTAAAGTTCTATATGTGTATCCAAATTAAAGTGTTTGAACTTTAAACTTGTGTTGATTTGAAATTCAAATGGAAAGGAAAATAGAAAATAGGAAATAAAAGGAGAAGGGAAGAACTAAGAAAAATACTACATGAAATAAAATAAAAATCAAAATAAACATCCTTCACACTTATATTATCAAATTATACCTTTCAAACTGAGGACAAGTTATTTACAAAGTTTGAATTTAAGCTTGAATTCAAATTGGATTTGAAAATGGAGAAAAGAAAATACAAAATAAAAAGAAAAAGAATAAAACCTGCTGTTGGGCCTGGTTCGCACTTTTCGGCCCACTTAAGCAAACCCACACGCGCGGCCCGAATTCCTTACCGCGCGCGCGCGCTCGACACTGCCGTATGGGCCCCGCCCGTAAGCCTCTCACGCGCGCGCTCGCCTTTCCTCAGCCACTGTACCGCGGGACCCAGTAGTCAGCCCTGTCTTCAACCAACGGATCGCGCGAGCTCGCCGCCGAGGATCGCGCTCCTACCGGTCACCGCCTCCTCCTCGCTCGGACTCTGGAGGGATAAAAGACCCACGTGTTCTCCCCTGCGTCTCTGCCTTCTCATCCACGACTTCCTCCCACGCAAGCTCGTCCCATACGCCGCCGCCGCCGCGCGCAGTAGCTAAGACGGTATCCGCCGCCGTGGCCGCACGCCGTGGGGTCATCCGAGGCCTGTAGATTGTGCCCAGGGTGATCGTTGAACCACGTGCGAGCTATACGTGTGCTCGGACCAGAAAACCAATCCTCGGCGCAACCGGAATTCCTCGCCGAACTTCGCCGCCGCCGCGGGCTCGCCCTCCGCCGTGGACTGCTTCGACTGAACCCCTTCCGACGGTGAGAACCTTCTTCGCGTATTCACTCTTGCCCCTGCACCGTGTAGCGTCCGTTAGATTGGAGTTCGGGTCGCCTGGGGCACTGGTGGCCGGCTCGGCAATGGAGCGCCGCCGCGGGTGGCTCATGTTCCGCCGTTGGGCGCCACCGTGGGGAGGATGGAACGGCTGCCGTCCGATCTTATCGGACGGTCTAGATTTGAACCAGCGTCAGCCGTTGATCTCTGGATGATCGACAGAGATTAGGTATGGTGTAACATTTCGACCGGAACGATTTCAGCCGTAGATTTGTGATCCAGTGATGAATGTTGAATCCTTGACTCATTAAATCCTTACCATCGGATCTTGATCCTGCGGCCCATATCGCGTACCGGTTCGGGCTCGGCTTGATCTAATCCTAGCCGTAGGATTCTAATCTAAGGGCCACGATCGGCCGATACCCCTTCGGCCGGGTTGTTTTACATACGAGCCCTCGGGGAAAACGAGAATCAACCCGCGGTCCACTGTGCGGGTGATCTGAGTCTTAGAAAACTTTACCCAGAGCCCCCTGTGCTTCTGTTTAATTGAGGCCCAGTCCAGGAAGTTAAGAAATCAAATAAATGGATTTAGAAAATGATTTTTAATGATTAAATAATTACTAGAACTTAGATAATTCATAGAAAATTTATTTTAACTCCAAATTGAACCATTCCACTTTCTAAAATTTTGTAATTTTATTCTCTACCACCTAGAACCTCTGTTTTGTCATGAAAACAAGTAGAAATTTAATCTCTCACTTAATCCATTTTAAGCACATGAAACCTTTGAAAATTCATAACTTAAAATCTACAACTCCAAAATTAATAATTCTTTTTCCTGTGATCTTATTTTAATATGTAGATTATTACTGTGTATTTTGTTCTTATGTTTGGTGTAATGTTAAAATTGCCTATACAATGTTTATTTGTATTGCTACGATTAGCAGTGAGGTCACGAGGATCTGAAGATCATCCTGGTATCTGGATTCTCAAGGCCCAGGCAAGTTGTGCCCTTGATCACTTCCTTTCACCTACTCATGTTCTAATTAATCATAATGATCTGCATAGGTTAATTTTGATGGGACCCAATAGGATACCCCAGTTTGTCTATCTCTATACCTTGTTTACTACTGAACCTTCTGGGTAGTACTTGCTAGTGCTATATTTGGTTTTGGGTATGGAGATACACTTTATTCATGATTACACTTTTGTTATCAGTTGTTATTTATGGTTCATGTTAAGATCATTATGATAATTGGAACATGGAGAACCACCCGGGAAAACAGTGCTACCACGAGGGTGGAATGGGACGCCCTTGGCTGATTAATTAGGAAAGCTAGTGGAAGACTACCTTACCCGAAAGGGGCAAGGGCAGTAGGGGAGAGGTCAGTGTAGGGAGGCCCTCGGGAGGATTTTGCTGCGATGGCGGTCCTGCAAGGGATTCCTGCACTGGATCTTCCTATAAACTGTAGCGGGTTTTCGGAAGCTAGTGGAACTTTGTAAAGGCCTCGTAGTGTACCCTGCCTCGCTTCCTAGGTAGAGGTGTATGGAGTCTGATCAACTCCGTGGCAAATGGGTAACACGACTTGTGGGTAAAGATGCGCAACCTCTGCAGAGTGTAAAACTGGTATACTAGCCGTGCTCACGGTCATGAGCAGCTCGGACACTCACATGATTAATCTATGGAACTAAATTCAATTTGTCATATGCATTGCATTGCAGGTGGTGTTGTTACTTTTGATCTATTACTTAATTGGGTTTGGTATTTACTTATACTTAGTAACTGCTAATAAAATTTTGACCAACTTTAAAAGCAATGCTCAGCTCTAACCATCTTCTTTGGTAAGCCTTACACTTCACGTGAGCTCCCACCTTTGGCGAGTTCATGCACATTATTCCCCACAACTTGTTGAGCGATGAACGTATGTGAGCTCACTCTTGCTGTCTCACACACACCACAGGTCAAGACCAGGTACTGCAGGATGATGCTCATGGAGGATGCTGCGATGAGTTCGTGAGAGGTCTAGGTCGTCGTCTCCCAGTCAACTTTGGGTTGCTGGACCGTTGTCTCCTTATAATGTAATTATTTATTTTGTATAGAACTCCTGTTATATATAAAGTTGTGACATTCGATCCTGTGCCACTATACATCATATGTGTGAGACTTGGTCCCAGCATACCTGGTGTTTATGTTAACCCCGGGTTTTGGATCCCTAAAATCCGGGTGTTACAGAAGTGGTATCAGAGGAATGTTGACTGTAGGACGAAACCTAGATAGAACTAGACAACCAATATTTACTTACCTTTGCTACTCTGATTCTTTCTAAACTTCTCTTAATCTATTCTTATCTATTTCCGCTTTACTCTGATTATTCTTACCTTTTCCATCTAAAGACAAACTTGGATTTCACACTTTGAAATCCTGTGCTTAAAGTGACTTTTAGGAATAGGAGACCTAATCTTAGGGACAAAAGCAAAACTATTTTTGTAGATATTGGTATGCTTGAGTGTTTGTTCTTATGATACTTGTCTGATTTGGATCTTTGAATGAGTGTGATGGGTTGTGGAGTAATGTCCACAATTGCATCTGCA
This sequence comes from Zea luxurians, assembly GCA_029449295.1. NCBI lineage: Eukaryota > Viridiplantae > Streptophyta > Magnoliopsida > Poales > Poaceae > Zea > Zea luxurians. The sequence goes on from JAOPSE010000037.1 coordinate 25,839,668, forward strand.
TATACACATAGGTATAAAAATATATTTATAAAATAACTAGACAACCTAGATTATCCCCATTGGAACATATCTAGCTTAAGAGATTTATCTTATCCTAAAAGATCTCATTCTAGCCAATTCATCTTATCTTAAAAGATTCTCCCTTATCTTAATAGATCTATCTCATCTTAAAAGATACTCATCTTATCTTGAAAAGATTTTATCTCATCCTAATAGATCTAACTGATCTCAAAAGATTCTATCTTATCTTTATGGATCCATCTTATTCTAATAAGCATACTTATCCACCCTAGTTTAACAACCATGATCTAATGCAAAATTAATTAGATCTTATCTAAGTCAAACAAGACACACCAATCTAACCTAGATCTGATCAAATCTAATGTGACCTGATCCAGTGTGGTCTAATGTTATCTAACTTAATGTGGTCCACTTAAACAGATTAATGGCACTAGTAGAAGAGATTAGACCCCACTAGCCATGTATTAACTTATCTTAGCACATTGGATCAATTCAACCATGAGCTAACCCAACCCATAGAACCATGATGAATGGTATAACCTTTCTATTCCCACCTAACAACAAACAAACTTTTAACCTACATCTTGTAGTCTATCTCACCCATATATATCTCTCATCTTGACTGATTCTATCTTACCCTTGGATATTCACCTTATACAATTGGTTACCCCAATCTGAACATAAAACAAAGATTAAGCCCTACTAAAGAATCTTCAGATTATAACCAGCTACTAGCCTATTCATTCCGCTTATTGAATAAATTCCATTGCAAAACTATTACCATATGCTTCTAACTTTCATGGTCAATACCAGGAAAGGAAAGATTATCACGCAACAACAAACAGAAAATGAATCCTCCAAAGCCTACACCTGTTGAAATCGATCAAGTGGTTGCTACCCAAAGACTGGTAATACAACAGTTAACAGACCTGGTGACCGAGATGCAGAGTCAAATAAGACAACAACGCGAGGAAATACGTCAGGCCCGCCAAGAAATAAGACAAGCACGATTGGAGAGACAACAACAACAACCTCCACCACCACCACCAGCCTCACCAAGCTACATAGATATAAATTATGATGATTTGTAAGGTCTAGATGTTACTTTAGTTAGTAGATGATATGATATTATTCTAGAAGGAACAATAAGGTCTATTGGCCCTATGTCTTGTTAAAAAAAAATTATACCTCATGCAGAGATTTCTTTGTTTGTGCATATATTCCGAGAACAATATGAGTATACATCCCTTTTCTTACAAATCTCGAGGACGAGATTATTTTTAAGGGGGGTAGGATTTGTAACACCCTAAATTTCAAAGACAAGGAAAAATTCTCAAAGATTTTAAATCAAAACACCTTTCCTTAAAAATAATCATAATTTAGGAGTTTCCACTCATATATATATGTTAAAAATACATAATTAAAGATACTTAGATAATCTAAATTGCCCTTGGGTTAGGATATATAAAAGAATTAGGATTAAACTATTTCTTAAAATATATAGCCTACAATGTAAATTTGATTTCCCTAGAAGTAATAAGGTAGGGATTATTCTACTATATGATTAAAAGCTTGTCTAAAAGAACTAAAATAAATAAAGAAATATATAAAATATGTTTTTGCACATTATGCTAAAGTTCTATATGTGTATCCAAATTAAAGTGTTTGAACTTTAAACTTGTGTTGATTTGAAATTCAAATGGAAAGGAAAATAGAAAATAGGAAATAAAAGGAGAAGGGAAGAACTAAGAAAAATACTACATGAAATAAAATAAAAATCAAAATAAACATCCTTCACACTTATATTATCAAATTATACCTTTCAAACTGAGGACAAGTTATTTACAAAGTTTGAATTTAAGCTTGAATTCAAATTGGATTTGAAAATGGAGAAAAGAAAATACAAAATAAAAAGAAAAAGAATAAAACCTGCTGTTGGGCCTGGTTCGCACTTTTCGGCCCACTTAAGCAAACCCACACGCGCGGCCCGAATTCCTTACCGCGCGCGCGCTCGACACTGCCGTATGGGCCCCGCCCGTAAGCCTCTCACGCGCGCGCTCGCCTTTCCTCAGCCACTGTACCGCGGGACCCAGTAGTCAGCCCTGTCTTCAACCAACGGATCGCGCGAGCTCGCCGCCGAGGATCGCGCTCCTACCGGTCACCGCCTCCTCCTCGCTCGGACTCTGGAGGGATAAAAGACCCACGTGTTCTCCCCTGCGTCTCTGCCTTCTCATCCACGACTTCCTCCCACGCAAGCTCGTCCCATACGCCGCCGCCGCCGCGCGCAGTAGCTAAGACGGTATCCGCCGCCGTGGCCGCACGCCGTGGGGTCATCCGAGGCCTGTAGATTGTGCCCAGGGTGATCGTTGAACCACGTGCGAGCTATACGTGTGCTCGGACCAGAAAACCAATCCTCGGCGCAACCGGAATTCCTCGCCGAACTTCGCCGCCGCCGCGGGCTCGCCCTCCGCCGTGGACTGCTTCGACTGAACCCCTTCCGACGGTGAGAACCTTCTTCGCGTATTCACTCTTGCCCCTGCACCGTGTAGCGTCCGTTAGATTGGAGTTCGGGTCGCCTGGGGCACTGGTGGCCGGCTCGGCAATGGAGCGCCGCCGCGGGTGGCTCGTGTTCCGCCGTTGGGCGCCACCGTGGGGAGGATGGAACGGCTGCCGTCCGATCTTATCGGACGGTCTAGATTTGAACCAGCGTCAGCCGTTGATCTCTGGATGATCGACAGAGATTAGGTATGGTGTAACATTTCGACCGGAACGATTTCAGCCGTAGATTTGTGATCCAGTGATGAACGTTGAATCCTTGACTCATTAAATCCTTACCATCGGATCTTGATCCTGCGGCCCATATCGTGTACCGGTTCGGGCTCGGCTTGATCTAATCCTAGCCGTAGGATTCTAATCTAAGGGCCACGATCGGCCGATACCCCTTCGGCCGGGTTGTTTTACATACGAGCCCTCGGGGAAAACGAGAATCAACCCGCGGTCCACTGTGCGGGTGATCTGAGTCTTAGAAAACTTTACCCAGAGCCCCCTGTGCTTCTGTTTAATTGAGGCCCAGTCCAGGAAGTTAAGAAATCAAATAAATGGATTTAGAAAATGATTTTTAATGATTAAATAATTACTAGAACTTAGATAATTCATAGAAAATTTATTTTAACTCCAAATTGAACCATTCCACTTTCTAAAATTTTGTAATTTTATTCTCTACCACCTAGAACCTCTGTTTTGTCATGAAAACAAGTAGAAATTTAATCTCTCACTTAATCCATTTTAAGCACATGAAACCTTTGAAAATTCATAACTTAAAATCTACAACTCCAAAATTAATAATTCTTTTTCCTGTGATCTTATTTTAATATGTAGATTATTACTGTGTATTTTGTTCTTATGTTTGGTGTAATGTTAAAATTGCCTATACAATGTTTATTTGTATTGCTACGATTAGCAGTGAGGTAACGAGGATCTGAAGATCATCCTGGTATCTGGATTCTCAAGGCCCAGGCAAGTTGTGCCCTTGATCACTTCCTTTCACCTACTCATGTTCTAATTAATCATAATGATCTGCATAGGTTAATTTTGATGGGACCCAATAGGATACCCCAGTTTGTCTATCTCTATACCTTGTTTACTACTGAACCTTCTGGGTAGTACTTGCTAGTGCTATATTTGGTTTTGGGTATGGAGATACACTTTATTCATGATTACACTTTTGTTATCAGTTGTTATTTATGGTTCATGTTAAGATCATTATGATAATTGGAACATGGAGAACCACCCGGGAAAACAGTGCTACCACGAGGGTGGAATGGGACGCCCTTGGCTGATTAATTAGGAAAGCTAGTGGAAGACTACCTTACCCGAAAGGGGCAAGGGCAGTAGGGGAGAGGTCAGTGTAGGGAGGCCCTCGGGAGGATTTTGCTGCGATGGCGGTCCTGCAAGGGATTCCTGCACTGGATCTTCCTATAAACTGTAGCGGGTTTTCGGAAGCTAGTGGAACTTTGTAAAGGCCTCGTAGTGTACCCTGCCTCGCTTCCTAGGTAGAGGTGTATGGAGTCTGATCAACTCCGTGGCAAATGGGTAACACGACTTGTGGGTAAAGATGCGCAACCTCTGCAGAGTGTAAAACTGGTATACTAGCCGTGCTCACGGTCATGAGCAGCTCGGACACTCACATGATTAATCTATGGAACTAAATTCAATTTGTCATATGCATTGCATTGCAGGTGGTGTTGTTACTTTTGATCTATTACTTAATTGGGTTTGGTATTTACTTATACTTAGTAACTGCTAATAAAATTTTGACCAACTTTAAAAGCAATGCTCAGCTCTAACCATCTTCTTTGGTAAGCCTTACACTTCACGTGAGCTCCCACCTTTGGCGAGTTCATGCACATTATTCCCCACAACTTGTTGAGCGATGAACGTATGTGAGCTCACTCTTGCTGTCTCACACACACCACAGGTCAAGACCAGGTACTGCAGGATGATGCTCATGGAGGATGCTGCGATGAGTTCGTGAGAGGTCTAGGTCGTCGTCTCCCAGTCAACTTTGGGTTGCTGGACCGTTGTCTCCTTATAATGTAATTATTTATTTTGTATAGAACTCCTGTTATATATAAAGTTGTGACATTCGATCCTGTGCCACTATACATCATATGTGTGAGACTTGGTCCCAGCATACCTGGTGTTTATGTTAACCCCGGGTTTTGGATCCCTAAAATCCGGGTGTTACAGGATTATAGCATTTTGATCCCATCAAAACCTAGCCACCTAGATTTTGATAAATCTACTGTGTCTGAAGCCGACGTGCCCATGATGATGAAACTGGGCTACTTCGGAGAAGCTAAAAAGAAGCTTATTCATTTTGCCGGAGAAGAAACCACTCTGACGCCAAAGGATGATGAAGTAATAGTTTTCAAAAGCTTTTTCAGAGCAGGGTTACGTTTTCCCCTGAACGAGATGATTGGAGAAGTTTTGGATAACTATGAAATTTATCTTCATCAGCTGACCCCTAATGCTATCGTTAGGCTCAGCATCTTCATGTGGGCCCTTCGAAGCCAAGGGAAGGATCCAAATGCCGAAGCATTCTGCCGAGTGCATGAGTTGCATTACCAAACGAAGGCCAGAGAAGACGGGCTACATGAAAATTTTGGCTATTATAACTTCGTGTATCGCAAGGATACGAAGGCTCCGGTCCTCAGCTATCGCACCAAGTGGCCAACTGGCTGGAAGAGTGAGTGGTTTTACATAAAGGCCGATGAGAAGAAAAGAGGGAAACTGATGACGATGGTGATGAGCCCGCTGGCTTTAAGCTTCAGGATGACCAGACCCTTGTGCAACATGACGGCAGGGTCACCATGCCAACGGGCTGTGGCAGAATTCAGGGTGGTGGCCGAACAGATCAGCACTAGAGATCTAGTTCAAGAATACTTGGCTAACAGGACGTCTCCGACGTTAAGTGAATTTAGCATGCCGAAGCTAAAGGGGACGAAGAAGACACTTGAGCTTGTGCGATTGCCTTATCGCTTTAAGTTTGAGAAGCAGTTCAAGGAGCCTTGCCAACAGTGGCTAGAAATGATTGAGACAATGTGCAATGAATTTTTGGGAAACTACACCAAAAAAGAAGATCAATTAATGACTGCAGCCTTCGGTACCCGGCCGAAATGAAGGTTTAACCAAGTAATGGACGCTCTGAATTTTGACTACCCTAATTACGAGCGTCTCAACAAAGGTGCCGAAGGGGCAAAAAGGAAAAAGAGTTGTTAGTGTACTGAGTAGGCAGGCTGCTAGAATGGTGAAAGAGGATGAAAAAACTCTAAAAAAAAGAAAATCCAGTCCCGAGCCGAAAGCGGTGACTTCGAAGAAGAGAAGAGCTGCAACTCCAGAGCCAAAGGTGGCTGAGATGGAAGAAGAAACTCCTTCAACGCCTTCTGCTGCCAAAGTAGAAGAAATTTTAAAGGTAATGACTGAATCCTTACCTATCAAGCTGCTAAGTCGTCTGGGGCCGCAACTGACGAAGCTTTTACAGAACAAGGATGAGCGTTCGTCAACAAAAAAGGCGGTTGGGCCTAAAAAGCGAAGAATTATTACTGTTATGCAAGCTATTGAGCAAACGCCACCGTCGGCCTCAGCATCAAAGATGACACCAGCTGTCGAAGCAGATACTTCTGCCGAAGCTGCAGGCGCCGAAGCTACCAATCTGGAGAGTATGTTATCTGCTATTGATAAAGTGCTCTTGGATATGGCCGCAGAGGAGACTGCTGCGGCTACAGAAGAAGTCAGGGCCGCAGTGCCTGAGAAAGGGAAAGAAATTGCCGAAGATACTTCGGGAGAAAAAGGCTTTAACTTTCAGAATCTAGTTGGTCAAGAATTATCCAAGGCCGAGAAGGAGGAGCTGCAGGAGTATGCTGCATCCTGCGGCTACCAGCCAGGAGTCGTGCTCTTTGTTGGAATTAATGAAGAAGCCTTAGGATGTATTCGAGACCGCACTGGGGCGAAGATTATCAGCACTCTGTCGAAGAGTGTTGGTTTTCCGAAGCTTGAAGCTGACATTAGCAGTTACTAGCGACATCATATCGTTGGCAGCTTATTCTATTCCAATTTTAAGGTAAAGCTTTTTCCTCAAATTTTTAGTCTTTTGTGATGAAGCAAAGATTTCTGATGAAGGTTGTTAGGGGCCTTCGTCTTCCGAAGGTCCTCAAAAACATGATTTAACAATGTTTCTGGAGTATAATACACGAACAGGTACCTTCGGACTCGGATCAGAACCACAGTGTGAGAAGCACAAAGAATACGAAGGTTGACGCAGCATCGAAGCTACGCGTAAGGGAGCTTCGGCATGACAACAGAAAAGGGAACTGACTTAAAAGGGAAAGGCTATTTAGACCTCAACGGATCACTATAGAGTCATTAGCAAATGTAAAGGGCATGGGTGTAATTTTACATGGGCTGTGTCCCGTGCCTATAAATAGATGAACAGTGCTCCTGTACTGTTCACGCTGACTTGTATTTTCTCGTGCGTCACACTTGTATTCTTACCTTTTATCAAGACGAAGGTACATTTATAATTTGATGTCATTTCTATTTTTCCATGATAATAAAATAGAAATGAGCTGATAATGTTACTTAATTGATCATGTTACCTCTTACATTTCATGTTATTCTCCTTTTATTATCGTATACCACAATGAAGAAGGTATGTCCTTCGTGACCTTCGTCTGAAGATCATTATATCCTAATGGAAATAATGTTTCGGAGGACGAAGGGCATTAACATTTAACATTTTTTGTGTTGCCTTGTTCTTAACTTATAGCATTTGAGAACAAGTCCCCAACATTGGCGCCCACCTCCGGTGAATCCTTTTCGACCACCTTCGACAAGCACTGACCTTCGTCATGCCACCGAAGAAAGCTTCAGCGACAGGGGCTGCCGCTCTGCAGCCACTGGACCCAAACCAGGAGACCCTTTCTCTTCGAGAGACCCAAAGCTAGAAGAGGAAGGCCACTAGTCCAACACTCCAGGAGGAGGAGTTGGACCAAGAAATCAGAAACATGGAGATGCTTCATCAACAAGTACAAAGGAAGAAGGAGAAGATGGCCCGACTAGCCGATCTTCAAAGGCAGATTGACGAGGCCACTGAAGAAGTATGCCATCTTGCCCAAGACGAACCAGAGCGAAGGCCCCAACATAGGGAGCTTCACCAAGAAGGCTTCTTCAACGAGGATGGATGATATGATGATTTTAATCATGATACCTTTACCTTTGATGATGCTTCTCCCTTGGCAGCAGAACTGCAGGCTATCCCATGGCCTCCATCATACAAGCCACCTCAACTCCCTATGTATGATGGACATTCAGATCCGAAGCAGTTTTTGATGAGTTATGAAGCAACTATATCTTCATACGGAGGCAATGCAGCTGTCATGGCCAAGTCCTTCGTCATGGCAGTTAAGAATGTGGCCCAAACATGGTATTCTTCTCTTCGGCCAGGAACTATTACTTCATGGCAGAAGCTCAAGGATATGCTGGTGACAAGTTTCCAGGGCTTTCAGACGAAGCCAGTCACAGCTCAAGCTCTCTTTCAATGTACACAAGATCATGAGGAGTATCTCCAAGCATACATTCGAAGGTTCTTGCGCCTGAGAGCACAAGCGCCTATAGTGCCCAATGAAATTGTCATTGAGGCCATGATTAAGGGGCTTCGTCCAGGACCTACTGCCTAGTATTTTGCTAGAAAGCCTCCACAGACTTTGCAGAAGCTGCTTCAAAAGATGGATGAATAAATCCGGACTAACAATGATTTTCGCCAAAGAAGGGAGGAAGCCTACAGGTTCTCTGAGATGACCAGGGGCTTCGGAGGAAGAATCCACCCAAGGCATGTCAGGTCAATTCACTCCACCCAGAGTGACGACAGAGGAAGTCAACAACAGAGGCCACAGTATTCCTCGCAAGCTTCGGGGCAGCAACAAAGCTCTTTCCAGCCGCTAGCTCCAAGAGGCAGAGGCGTCAGGGGCTTCGGAGGAAGGTTTGGGATCTGCCTAGAAAAATTTATTGCTTATTTTATGGTGAGGACAAGGGCCGTACTACAAGGATGTGCCATGTCACCATTCAGAAACAAAAGGAAATAGCAGAAGCCGTAGCTCAGCAGAACCAGCCGAAGCAGTTTATGCACACTGCTTCGTATCACTCACCCTACATACCAGAGTATGTGGGTAACCATCTTGCAGCTTCTGTTGCTTCGGCTAGCCAGCCACAGGCATCTTGGCCATAGCTTCCACCTCCGCCACCACTACAACCTGCATATTCACGAGGCCAGCAGCCAGAAGGGAGCCAACAAACCCATCAACAGCGAGATTTCAGGGAGGAGTCCGAAGCTCGCACAGTCAACAGTACTGTGCCAGAATCGAAGCATATCTATTGAGAAATATCCTACCCCTGAAACAGTTTTTACATTCATTGTCATTTTCTGTTTTAATAAGGAACAATTATTGAAAACCTAGTTCTCTTGTTATTTTCAATTCCTTCTAATAGCTTCGTTCTTGCCATAGTGAAATATATCTTCTCCACAGACTCACGAAGTCCAAAAAATCGCTGAAGCACAAAAGTCGTTCCTAAGGGAACGCGGGGCTAAAAAATCACATTACAAGTATCACCGAAGCTACAAAAAGTCGTTCTAAGGAACGCAACGTAAGTTTGCCGAAGATACAAAAAGTCGTTCCTAAGGGAGCGCAGTGTAAGTTTTCTGCTCAAAAGTCGTTCCAAAGGGAATGCAGAGCCAAATACCACCGAAATATAAGGCGAAGCGTGAAAAGTCAATGCGAAAACTGTCGAAATAGAAGGCGAAGAAGTTCAAAAGACGTTCCTAAGGGAATGCAGAACTTACAACGAAAAGCCAGCGCTGATACACCAAAAAATAAGCGGTGAAGCCGAAAAATAAGCGGCAAAGAGATTGTGTGTGGCAGAACCTCCAAGTTATTGGGCCCACATGCACCTGTCCTTGTCCCAAAGACCTTAGACAGTCATGCATGTGCACCAGATAACTCAACAGGATCTGTCCGATTACCCCAAGGACATCGGATAAACCACTTTCAACCAGAACCGTGAGATTAAGTAACACAAATCACACACACCAATATTTTTGCAGCGGAAATACTATTACCAAATTTTACAAGTTACAAAAATTTTATAATATTTTATCGGAGTGATTACAAAAGTATATGTTTGAAATATATGCTAGCTCAAACGACCATCCTCAATAAGAAGTATAGAAAGGTTACTTAGACTTATAAGAAGGCCGAGCCCACCGACACTTAACACCATCACAGCAGCACAAGGTTAGAACCTGAAAAACAACAGGGAATAAAACCCTGAGTATGGAATTACTCAGCAAGTCTTACCCGACTAAGGAAAAGACTCTCAAGGGTATGATGGATAAATAGGAATCAAGGAGAGGCTTTAGCAAAAATCACTTACATACTTTTGCAGAAATAGCTTACTAAAGTGAGTCCTTACTTTCAACATTTTAACGCCAGATTAAATATTAATAGACTCTGTTTGCATCTGGTCTAATTTCACCATCTCATCAATACAACATCATTTTTATTCATGAGGTTCACATCCTGACTTAGGTTGTAGGGAAGTGACCAAGTCTTCATAACCGCGAAGGTACGGCGATCCGAATCGATTATACTCAGCTGAGGATCTCCAATCACATGACATATGAAGCACTTAACCCTTGCATATGTCAACCCGCCATTGGGGTTCTTAAGACCAGATCAGGTTCACGCAAACCGAGAGCACAGATACACCACCGTCCAGCCTCTTGCTACGGTGGGTACACGCTACTCTCGCCACCGCTCCACGCCCATTTTGTGTTATCTTATTCTGGCCTTAGTCTGCCCGAGGCAAGGCTTACCCATGACGAGGCATGTGACCAGTTAAAGGGTCCTCGATCAGCACGCCTACATACGCATTCAATCCTTAATCAACCTAGGTAGAACATCACCTGTTCCTAACCCAAGTCTCAATTTAAGTATTTCCATCCTTAGGATTGTTTCTGTTCCTTAGGATGAAAAGAGCATCACAGGGAACTTTGCAGTAAGATCCCACCATTGCTCCAAAAGAAAATATTCTTGCGGGTAGAAGTCATCCTTTCTCGAGCTAGGCTAAGGACAACCTCTATCCACAAGATCTAAGCAGGGCTAAGCATTTTTGTAAATCATATTTTGATACTTCACAGAAGTATCTATAAAGGTATGGATATCAAGGAAAGCAATGCATCAAAGGGGTTCCAAGCAACTCCTATAAACCTAATGCATATTTCACTAGACTTAAAGTGTGCGAAAATTATTTAAAAACACAAGGAAAGGGTTGCATGCACCGGGGCTTGCCTGGGTAACACTAGGTTAGTGTTTGTTAGGCGACGTCCACTTGACGATCATCTTCTGTCTTGACATTCGCCAGATTATCCATCTTCGGTTCCGTCCATCAACATCATCCTGCGGGTTATCCCGCGCTTGGGGTCGACTTGGCTTGTCTTCCGCATCGCGCGATTAATTAACGTACCTAATTGAGATGCACGATGCACATGAATGCATATAAACAGGAATATTACAAACCTAAATAGTGCTATGCGATAGCGAATTAAACACCTAGCGGCGAGGCGTTGTACTATTCTATACGAAAACACTAGTTATCGATATACGACTACGCGTAATAATTACGCTTCTCGAACCTAACGCAAACATCACGACCAACAAACTATACACTTGAAATACAATTAGCTTAATCACAACTTATCAGTTAATTAATTAAATTCTGAACTAATTCCTCGCTTTATAAATTATACCACTTTGCTTACCAAGAACTAATTTTAATTTTATTTCGCACCACACATAATTATTTAATCTATCTAACAATTCGGCTAACAAACTTGCGCACCAGTAATAAATTTAGCTTAGATTCACTACTTTGATTAACGAATATGAATCTGAGTTTTTCGTCGATTACATGTTGAATACCGTACTAATATGAAATTACTCGAAACTAATAACCCAAGCAAACTACCTAGAACGTAATAACTATTATAACGCAAGGGAGCAGCAACATGTACGACTACCGATCAAACCACCGTAAACGATTCAGGTAGTCTAATAAATATCACATTTAGTCGACTGGAATAACGAATCCACTTACCGTCCATTAATTCCGACAAGCTTTGCGAGAGTGTCGACAGTCTCCGAATAAAATCTTCGATCGAACCCTGGGCGAGCATTAAACTGAGCTTCACTTCGACGACAACCAGATCGATGTCGAGACTCGACGGTAGCGCAACACCACCACGAGATGGAGGCAAACTGGCTACGACGGCTTAGGACAGGTGCGGAGGCTGATAGCAGGGGACTTTACGATGGGTAGCGAGACCCGACGGCGAACGACGCGACGATAAATAACGACAACCGGCGAGGTTGATGACCAGCCAATCAAACTAAAACTCCACGACACCGACCAGCACACGGGTTAGAGAACGGCGACCGGCGAAATCCGAGCAGACGCAAACCAGGCGCGCGACGCAGGGGACTCCGAGCAGCGCGCGGCTGGGAAAGATGGAGCTGAGCACATGGCCATGGAAGGGAGCTCGGGAAGAAGCCAGGGAGGAAGGTCAGAGCTGGGCGCCGGGCATCCAGATGCTTCGACGACGGCGCGAGCAGGGAGCCACTGGGGCGAGCAGAGCTGGGCAGGGACACGCCAAAACCTTGGGCAGGAAGGAGTGGCTGGGAGATGAAGCGGCTGAGCTAAATCCGAGCTGAGGCACGGCGGAGCAGGCAGCCGAGGGCAGGGCGCGACGTGCAGAAGGAGCTTGGGCTCCAGGTGCAGAGCGACGCAAAGGAGCAAGGAAGAGATGGGGCACCGCTATGGGAGCTCCGAGCAGAGAGCCACGAGAGAGAAAAACAGGGGGAGGAAGGACTGCGTGCGCGCAACAGAGGAGGAAGAGAGCCGAGCGAGCCGGAAGCGTGCTGCAGTGGAGCTCCGGCCATGGGTGAGCGTCGGCAAGACTCCATGGGAGGGAGAGCGAACTGCAGGGAGAGGCGACCGCGCGCAGGATTTTATCCAATGTTTAAGCGGCTGATGAAAAAAATCAAGGGGCAGAGGCGGCGGGATTTTTCCTGAGCGAACGAACTGCGCGTAAAAATATCAGGGCAAGGAGATGGTCGGCGTTGAAGATGAGCAAGAATCTACACGGTGGCCCGACGCATGAACTAGAGAACACGACTTCAGGAAAATGGACATGATATAAAGGGATTGAGCAGAATAAGAACGTACGTGAGATAAAGGGATTGAGCAGGAGAACGGCATGGAATATCTAGCTTCTAGCGTCATCTACGGATAGGAAAAAGTGATGCCTGGTAGAATATGGAGAAGGGAGTAAAAGTGGTGGAGATATTTGGTACGAGATATTTTTCCTCTTTTTATGAATTCTGTTTTTTTTGGTTTAAAAGGGAAATACAGGATTGAACCAATACAATATCAGATACAATGTTTAGATAAGATTTGATTTGATTCGAAACCCGATAAATTTTATCTGTGGTCTAAACGTGGTCTAAACGTTTGATTCCATAGTTACGGCAATTGGTATGATAATCGGATCTCAATTTTCTATTAGCGATATAAACTGGGTCGAATTAAACGAGATTGATAACAGTATTTAGACATGATTTAATTTGACAAATTGTTTGAACTCGGATAAATTCGTACTGTTAATTCAGTTTTGACGATTTAGACCGAAGCGAAAAGCAATGGACTAGATTAAACGGACTTCGGCTTCGGTATTTTTAATCTGCGTGATTCGACTGATATTAGTCGCAACCATATCTGCCGATGAACACGCGATTTTGTCATCAAAACAGCGTGCTAAAGGGTGAACTGAATCATATTCGCGCGTAAGATTTCACGCGATTCACATTATTTTACCCTAAACATTTTAGTCGTCAAGTTCCAACTAATTTGCTCGGGATAAAAAAAATCGCAAGAATAAATCGAGCCTCCGATTTCGTATCCGTGCGGGCGATGAATTTTAAATAATCACCAGACGCACCGATTTTCGAAACAGCTATGTTCCGAACACCACGAAAATTTCGGAAGAGCCCGGATAGATACAAATAAAAACGACGTCGCACTCGCGACAGACGAAACAGATGCGATATTAAAATCGCGATAGGCAAAAATAATTAGACCTTAGGGTCTGTCTTATTCACTGATCTCACGTGCTTAAATCCATACTCGTTGTCGAGCGGAATATAAACACCAGGGGTGTTACAATCCTCCCCCCTTAAAAGAATCTCGTCCCGAGATTCGGAGCGAAAGACTTTTAAGAGTAGAGAAGCATGTAACCCATGTTCATATCAGCGATAGTCGTGAGACATTTCCAATGAAAGGCAAGTGTCTCAGGATGTCGTTTCTCTAGTGGACATAGCATGTATCACCACAAGCTAATTTAAAGATGTCCATCAATAGAGACGATGTCTGCCAGAAGAACACATAAGGTTCCATGTGTGCAGTTTGTTTTTTTTATGACACTGTACTATCTGAGTCTGTTGGGCGAGCGGTAGATATGCGACTTTACCCAAACAGAATCAGATACAACCTCTTGGGTAAACACACAGAATAAGGTTTACCAACAAGCAGTTACGGTAAGTTCATAGTACATGAGACGGATGTGGATGTCGAATACTGTCGTGGTTAACACGTGGCTAACCCGAGAATTCAAGTCCACGAAAGATGATATAGATTCGAGAGAATCACCAGCGGAGGGATCTATAGATGCGGATTTTGGGTCTAATTCACTTTATCAAGCACTAGGTATGGCTCGACTTGATCACACATGCTGGAAAAGCACACGCGAAGCGATCGAGGCATGACTAGAGCGATGATTAGGTGGTTTCCGACCGACTTAATCTCGATTCTTGTAAATACTTCCTTAGGATGGGTTGAACCAAAGTGAGTTTAGACAATTCGACAAAACGATCTCTAAACTCAACCTTTGTTCACAATGCAGTTACAAGTTAGTAAAACCAACTTGTTGAACTACTTTTGACATTGGGCAAGTCCTCTCAGTACCATCGGTAAGCCAACGGTTGAGAGTTCACTTTTGTTACCAAGAGATTATGTATTTGGGTAGAAATTCATTTGGTCAGGGAATACATGGATTAAACAAGAGAGCGAATGAACAAACTCCTGCATCACAGCGACAGGAAAAGCCAATCTCCATCTTGAGAGCTAATTAGTTATTTTTCAACACTAAAAAGCTCCAAGGCTTCACCTTTACACAAAGGATGTAAAGGGAACTTGGATGTGTAGTCACTACCAAGATCAAAAGAAAAGAGACCACACCAGAAAATGGTGTGCCCTTTTATCCAACAGAGATGATAGATGTTGCTTGATCACTTCGACAAACAACATCGAATTTATTTCAAGGAAAGGTCCACGGAAGATAACACATCAGTGTAGTTCTATAATGGATCATGACTAGAGACCTCGATACCAGCATGCGCCAAGCAGCAGAACCTTGCGTGTACATTCACAAGGGGCTCTCAGTTTCGCTGCGGTACCATAAGTCCTTAATCATGACACCATCACCGAACTGGCACCAATAATGAATCTCACGTAGCAAAAATATATTGGGCCGAGATAACGCATTGATTTAGTCTCATAATGGATTACAACTACTAACCATGATACCAGTGCGTGCCGAGCAGCACAACCATGTGTGTACATTCACAGGAGGCCCTCGGTTTCGTCGCGGCATCGTCAGTTTTAGTCATAACGCCATTACCAGACATAACCAATAAGAAATCTCACACGACACAAATGAATCGAACGAGGGTGACAATATACAAAGAGATACTCCACCAGCAAAGATGGTTACAAGTAGAGAACCAAATAGATCATGGCCCGATGAAATGAACAAGGCATGGCCATAACCTAAACTTGATGAAAGAAGTACGATGGGAGACTGTTATTTCAGCCTCAAGCATATTTCTATGCCCATCGCAGAGATCACAAGGTCAAGGATTAGTATCTGACTAGATGCGGAGGGAAAACAATTAGAAGATTAAGTTGGTATGCCTTTGATAGATTTGGGGAAATCAAAGGCAGCAAACTAAGGAGAATGATTAGGCATGACTTTCCTAGGTTAGGTTGATAAAATAACGACATGATCTTCCAGAAGAAGCAAAATAGAGATATCTTCTTGCACTAACCGAACAAAAAAATGGTTTTGGTTGGAAACATGACTCGATATTCTTGTTTCAAGTCCGGGTACACTTTTAGGTCCAACAAGGAAATTATCTAGGCATTTATTTACATGAGTTTGGTCATGAAGTGATAAGGGAGACGTCAAATTTGCGTCATGGTTCACTAAACAAGATCATAGCCTAATTTTGGGTTTAAGTAACCAAACTACTAACCCTCTATCGGCACATCAACACAAGAGCACACATAAAGCACCCTAAGAGGTCACCTAAAGAATGGAGGACACCTATTTCATCGAAGTTCATAATTCAGCATTACAACATATTATCTACAATCAATGGTTACTGGAATGAGGATGAGAGAAGCATTTTGGGTGTATAGGTGACAAACATGATGCAACAATCAGGATGCATGCTCGTCTTATTCGTCCTCACTGATTTTGCCAACATAATGTGGCAGTAACGTTCTATATCGGTGGCATACTTACGACTCTCACGGTATTTTGCTAGTCGTCAACTACACATACGTTTTCGAGGTTAGCGTACCTGCAGAAAATTCCATTACAACCCATTTTCCAACGATGCAAGTCACACATGACAATTTATCACAGTTTATACTCCATATATTTCTATATGGAGGCCAGCTCATCATTAAGCGCCGAGCCACGCATAGGCGCCGCTGCCACACTTTAACCATAGGGCAGCTCATTATGGTTATCACCTTCTTACCTGAGCGTAGGTGCGTCATTACAAGTACATTACACTTCTCAGTATTCCCAGGTCTGTATACCCATATACATCCATGGAATACTGAATTCCCAGAAAAGTAAATACTCCACATCGCAGCCTTCATATATACATATGTGGAACATGTATATAATCAAGTGCCACAATTAAGCACACCCCTAGACCGACGTTTGTTCGGTCATGCTCTCACATCTCACCTTACCTTGAGCGTCGATCCATTCACAACTGAATGGCCTAAAAATAACAATACACATGTATGCAATACCCCCGGTTGTGGGTTCGTGGTTTTGAACTAAGCCACCTGATAGTCCTTAGTTTAGGGCTTAATAGAGGATGTCGCTAGCATTATAGTTTTTGAAAACTATTTTTTAAAGCCAAACAATGTTTTTAGTTAAAAATAGGTTTTTCAAAACCAAAACTTTTGTTTTGAAAATATGTATGTGACCGTATATACTTAATCCAGCTCCGATACCAGCCTGTGGCAGAACCTCCAAGTTATTGGGCCCACATGCACCTGTCCTTGTCCCAAAGACCTCAAACAGTCATGCATGTGCACCAGATAACTCAACAGGATCTGTCCGATTGCCCCAAGGACATCGGATAAACCACTTTCAACCAGAACCGCGGGATTAAGTAACACAAATCACACACACCAATATTTTTGCAGCGGAAATACTATTACCAAATTTTACAAGTTACAAAAATTTTATAATATTTTATCGGAGTGATTACAAAAGTATATGTTTGAAATATATGCTAGCTCAAACGACCATCCTCAATAAGAAGTATAGAAGGGTTACTTAGACTTATAAGAAGGCCGAGCCCACCGGCACTTAACACCATCACAGCAGCACAAGGTTAGAACCTGAAAAACAACAGGGAATAAAACCCTGAGTATGGAATTACTCAGCAAGTCTTACCCGACTAAGGAAAAGACTCTCAAGGGTATGCTGGATAAATAGGAATCAAGGAGAGGCTTTAGCAAAAATCACTTAGATACTTTTGCAGAAATAGCTTACTAAAGTGAGTCCTTACTTTCAATATTTTAACGCCAGATTAAATATTAATAGACTCTGTTTGCATCTGGTCTAATTTCACCATCTCATCAATACAACATCATTTTTATTCATGAGGTTCACATCCTGACTTAGGTTGTAGGGAAGTGACCAAGTCTTCATAACCGCGAAGGTACGGCGATCCGAATCGATTATACTCAGCTGAGGATCTCCAATCACACGACATATGTAGCACTTAACCCTTGCATATGTCAACCCGCCATCGGGGTTCTTAAGACCAGATCAGGTTCACGCAAACCGAGAGCACAGATACACCACCGTCCAGCCTCTTGCTACGGTGGGTACACGCTACTCTCGCCACCGCTCCACGCCCATTTCGTGTTATCTTATTCTGGCCTTAGTCTGCCCGAGGCAAGGCTTACCCATGACGAGGCATGTGACCAGTTAAAGGGTCCTCGATCAGCACGCCTACATACGCATTCAATCCTTAATCAACCTGGGTAGAACATCACCTGTTCCTAACCCAAGTCTCAATTTAAGTATTTCCATCCTTAGGATTGTTTCTGTTCCTTAGGATGAAGAGAGCATCACAGGGAACTTTGCAGTAAGATCCCACCATTGCTCCAAAAGAAAATATTCTTGCGGGTAGAAGTCATCCTTTCTCGAGCTAGGCTAAGGACAACCTCTCTCCACAAGATCTAAGCAGCGCTAAGCATTTTTGTAAATCATATTTTGATACTTCACAGAAGTATCTATAAAGGTATGGATATCAAGGAAAGCAATGCATCAAAGGGGTTCCAAGCAACTCCTATAAACCTAATGCATATTTCACTAGACTTAAAGTGTGCGAAAATTATTTAAAAACACAAGGAAAGGGTTGCATGCACCGGGGCTTGCCTGGGTAACACTAGGCTAGTGTTTGTTAGGCGACGTCCACTTGACGATCATCTTCTGTCTTGACATTCGCCAGATTATCCATCTTCGGTTCCGTCCATCAACATCATCCTGCGGGTTATCCCGCGCTTGGGGTCGACTTGGCTTGTCTTCCGCATCGCGTGATTAATTAACGTACCTAATTGAGATGCACGATGCACATGAATGCATATAAACAGGAATATTACAAACCTAAATAGTGCTATGTGATAGCGAATTAAACACCTAGCGGCGAGACGTTGTACTATTCTATACGAAAACACTAGTTATCGATATACGACTACGCATAATAATTACGCTTCTCGAACCTAACGCAAACATCACGACCAACAAACTATACACATGAAATACAATTAGCCTAATCACAACTTATCAGTTAATTAATTAAATTCTGAACTAATTCTTCGCTTTATAAATTATACCACTTTGCTTACCAAGAACTAATTTTAATTTTATTTCGCACCACACATAATTATTTAATCTATCTAACACTAGTAGAAAAGAGCTCATAGCCTGCGGCACCCATAAATTATCACTGGCGGTTTCAGTTATCGCGCGCCAGTAAAAAAAACGAGGCGGGCCCGGCTTTGGAACCGCCAGTGGAAACACATTTCCACTGGCGGTTATCTTAACAAAACCGCCAGTGGAAATAGGATGTTTCCACTGGCGGTTGGTGTAACATAACCGCCAGTGGAAAACCAATTTCCACTGGCGGTTGGTGTAACCGAACCGCCAGTGGAAATACCCTATTTCCACTGGCGGTTATGTTAAGATAACCGCCAGTGGAAATTGGTTTCCACTGGCGGTTTTTCAAGCCAACCGCTAGTGAACTGTATGCTCGCAGCCAGCTTCCATTGGAGGCGATTTTGGAGGTCCAGATTTCAAAAAAATATAAGGGGGGAGGTTTTGCTCTTCATTTCTTCGAAGAAGGTGGATAAGAAAGGTTGGTTTATGTTTCTTTGTCAATTTTTGTTCATTCTTGCTCAATTTTAGCCACATTTTGGATCTAGGGTTTTACATGTGAGAGAGAAGAGTATAGCTAGGTAATTTTCTCTATTTCCTCAAATGAGGTTGCTTAACATGGTTAGTTTTTGTCTATTCCCTCTCCTTTTTCATGTTTAGTTATCAAATAAGTTTATCCATAACACATATTTAGTTGCTTTATGAATGGTGAATGTGTTGTATGGAAGGTTGGTTTAATTATGTTTCAATTGTCAGTTATTGTTTATTTTTGCTCAGTTTTAACTACATTTTGAAACTAGGCTTTCACCATGTGTTAAAGATAGGTTTGGGTATTAATTTTTTTTGTTTATTAGTTGCTAGGAAAGTTTGGCTTATGTTTCTTTTGCCAAATTTTGTTCATTTTTCCTCCATCTAAACAATGTAATATATAGTGTAAAACAATGTTTTACGCGATCATATGCATAATTTTCTAAAGTCAATCTTTTGGATATGCGGCTACCAATGACACCCCTTTCCTTTTTTTAGATGGATTAATTATGTACATGTCACTCAACTGTAAAAAATTAGATGGCTAGTTCATTTTAATGTCATTGAATATAGGTGTACATTCGGGCAACTGTACATTTTAGCAATAGTAGGTCCCAGGGAATAACATAGAATGTAAAACGACAGAAAATACGTTGTTGCGATTAACAAAAGTACTAGCATACGTTGTTGCGATCAACAAAAGTACTAGCATCAGCACGTAGAGATAGAGTGCGACGGTAGATTCAAACCATAAACAACCACTGAACCAGGGTAAGTACCAACGAGACGAACGAACGGTTGACCAGTAGGAATCAACCTATCCACACCAGCTAGCACGAGGCGACGTCAGACGTAAATTCTAACGGTGACGGAGATCAAGCCGGCGGAGCCCCAGTATGCATCCGGCACGAAGAGAAACCCTTTGGCCTGGAACCCATCGAGCCGCCGGGTGAACGGTATGGTGCCAGACGCCGACAGCGTGAGCGCTCCCGGCGCACCGCCGCTCACCTCCATCTTATACTTCAGCTCCACCTCCACGCCATCCTAGAAGCGCGGGCCAAGGCAGAGCAGGGACAGCGAGCGCCCCTGTAGCAAATCGTGGCCGTTGAGCAGCAGGAACACGCGCTCTGTGTTGCGCTGCAGCAGGACGCGGAACGGCTCGTCCTTGCGCACGGTCGCCACCGCCTTGCCGTAGATAAACACGACGGAGGCGAGGCCGTCGTCGTCGTGGCCGTGGTCCTGTGCGACGTGGTAGCCCAGCCGCAGGCCGCTATAGGCGCAGCCGTCGACGGGGCACTTGTACGGCGCGCGCTGGCATGTCTCCTCGTGGGTCACCTTCTCCAGGTAGCTGATGGCGTCGTAGCAGCCGTTGCTCTTGAACATGCAGGAGGTGGTCGCCGCAGCCAGGAGCTTCTCGAGCGGACGGCAACGCATGTCGCCAATGCGCTCGGAACAGGTCCAGCACTTACCGTCCGTACGGATGCAGCACTTTGCACAACCAGAATGTCCGTTCTTGCACTGATTTTACACAGAGCAGAGCATCATGCTGGAGCAAGCCTACCAATCAATATGTACTGTATATATACATGCATGGTAATTTGACTTGCCATGAAAACTTCGGACTGAAAGGGTAGGCAGCAGATGTCGCACTCCAACGCGTCCTTCTCCATGGATAGTGTCACAGTCGCCTCTTCCTCATCCTCCAACCCCGACTCTTCCTCATCCTCCATGTGCAGCATGTAATTTTACACGACTTTCTAGAGAGGAGAGGGAGAGGGAGAGAGAGCTATTGTTGCCAATGCGCTCGGAGCAGGTGCAGCACTTACCGTCCGTGCGGATGCAGCACTTTGCACATCCAGAATGCCCGTTCTTGCACTGATTTTACACAGAGCAGAGCATCATGCTGGAGTCTACCGATCAATATGTACTGTATATATACATGCATGGTAATCTGACTTGCCATGAAAACTTTGGACTGGAAGGGTAGGCAGCAGATGTCGCACTCCAACGCGTCCTTCTCCATGGATAGTGTCACAGTCGCCTCTTCCTCCAACCCCGCCTCATCCTCCATAGAGAGAGAGAGGAGAGAGAGAGAGAGGGTTTCACATTTTAGCCACATTTTTGGATATAGGGTTTCACCATGTGTTTTATGTTACTTTTTTACAGGTGGTGATGGAGAGGACATCCTGGATGTATAACTTATCAAGGCTAGATCCATCATACATATCCGAGGTCCATAGGTTTATTGATGTCGCTACGAACCATGCTTGGAGAACAAAGACAAAACACATATATTGTCCATGCATGGACTGCAAAAATGCTGCTGTATTTAATGACACAGAACAAATCATATCTCATCTGGTATGCCGAGGATTTATGAAGGATTACACAATTTGGACAAAGCATGGAGAGGGTAGCTCTTCGCCTTATACGACTGGAAACCCTGAGAACATCGACGACAGATTTCAGTTCGTTCACGAGACACACCAACCTCTTCCACAGAGCGAACATGTAGTGCAAAATGTTACTGATCATGGTTACGCTGGAGGAAATGAACATGATAGACCTCATGTTCTGCCAAGTGTTATGGATGAGGAAGATGCAGAGTTGCTAGAGGCAATGTTGCGTCGTCATACAGATCAATCGATGTTCTTAATGAAAGGTATGGAGTCCCTGAAGAAGGCAGCAGAAGAGCCTTTGTACGACGAGTCTAAGGGTTGTACCAAAGAGTTCACGACGCTCCGGTCTGTGCTAAAGCTGTTGATGTTAAAAGCTAAATATGGTGTGTCTGATGCTGGCTTCGATGCGTTCTTGAGTATTATCGCAGACATGCTTCCAAAGGAGAACAATGTGCCTGCTAACACGTACTATGCAAAGAAACTAATCAGTCCGCTCACTATGGGTGTGGAGAAGATCCACGCGTGTAGAAATCACTGTATCCTTTATCGAGGTGATGATTATAAAGACTTGGAGAGCTGCCCAAAGTGTGGTGCAAGTAGGTACAAGACGAATAAAGACTATCGAGAGGACGAAGAGTGTGTTGCATCCGTGTCTAAAGGGAAGAAGCGAAAGAAAGCCCAAAAAAAGACTTCAAAATCCACGAGCAAAGAAAAAGAAGAAGTAGACTATTATGCGCTCAAAAAGATTCCTGCTTTGGTGATGTGGTACCTCCCCGTCGTCGATCGATTGAGGTGTTTGTTCGCTAATCCTGAGGATGCCAGACTTATGAGCTGGCATGCTTCTGATGAGCACAAAAACGATGGGAAGCTTCGACATCCAGCCGATGGGAAGCAGTGGCAAGATTTCAATGACAACCACCGAGACTTTGCCGATGAACCGAGAAATGTTAGGTTCGCACTGAGTACTGATGGAATGAACCCATTTGCTGAGAGGAGCAGCAAGCATAGCACATGGCCGGTGATCCTCACCATATACAACCTTCCTCCATGGTTGATGCAGAAACGGAAGTACATTTTGCTAACCATCCTTATTTCTGGACCTACACAACCTGGAGTTGACATGGATGTATTTTTGGAGCCCTTAATGGAGGATATGAAAATATTGTGGGAAACGGGTGTTCAAATGTTGGATGAGTATCGTAAAGGTTCATTCACGCTGAGAGCAATTCTTTTTGTTACGATCAACGATTACCCTGCTCTCTTCACATTATCAGGCCAGTTTAAGGGAAAGGTTGGTTGCACAGTATGCATTGATGGAACTGCTTACGTATCCCTTGCTGCATCTAGGAAGATAGTTTACATGAGGCACAGACGCTTTTTATTGGAAGGACACAGGTACCGCATGCGAAAGATGGATAAGTACTTCGACAATAATGGTGAACTACATTCTACTGCTCCATCGGGTAACAATAGAGGTCATAGAGTTTTTGAAATAGTCAGGAATATCAAGTTTGTTTTCGGGAAGAAGACAAAAGACGGAAAAACAAGGAAGGATGCTAAACCAGCTTCGGGGGCTATATTCAAGAAGAAGTCTATTTTCTTCGAGTACTTGCCTTACTGGAAAGAGTTAGATGTGCGGCATGCGATCGATGGTATGCATGTTCAGAAGAACGTGTTTGAAAGCATAATGGGCACCTTGCTAGACATAAAGGGCAAAACAAAAGAAGGGCTCAATTCACGCATGGACTTGGTAGATTTAGGCATAAAAAAGGAACTACATCCCGTTCTTCAAGAAAATGGGAAGTACCATCTCCCAGCAGCAAGCTACAATCTCAATGTAGATGAGAAACATGCGATGTGTGTTTGGCTCAAGAATTTGAAAGTCCCATCCGGATTCTGCTCTAGCATACGGAGTATTGTGTCAATGAAAGACCTGACAATCACCAACTACAACTCACATGATTGCCATGTCATGCTGACTACATTCCTACCTATTGCCATCAGGGCTATAAATCCTTTGTTTTTAAAGATGGCAATCACACGGTTGTGCTACTTTTTCAACAGGATTTCACAAAAGGTAATTGGCCGTGATGAGTTGGCGTCTCTTCAGGAATTCGCAGTGGAGACAATATCACAGTTTGAGATGTGTTTCCCTCCATCGTTCTTTGATATTATGGTGCACCTTGTGGTGCACTTGGTGCCACAAATAGAAGCATTGGGTCCTATGTACTTGCATGAAATGTGGACGTATGAGCGTTTCATGTCAATACTGAATGGCTATGTATCAACCCGTGCTCGTCCCGAGGCATCCATGATAGAGGGGTACTGTACCGAAGAGGCCATTGAGTCCGGAGGTCCATTCTGCAATAGTATCCTAAAAGACCAGGTTGCAATAGGTCTGCCTCCGTCACGACACGAGGGTAGACTGTATGGAAGCGGGAGGATGGGACGGAAATCTTTCATCCCACCGGATTACGATATAGTACTTGAGGCACATCAGAGCATCCTACATCAGCTAACGATAATGGAGCCATTTATCCAACAACACATCAATGAGCTTCGCGAGCAAAATCCTGGGCATACGGATGATTGGGTAATGAAGCAACATAAGCAGCGGTTCAACACATGGCTAATGGTGAAGGACATTCCACGTGGAGAAACAATAGAAGAACAAACCATCAAGGGCTTGGCATCTGGACCATCACGCCAGGTCACAACATGGCAAACCTATGACATTAGTGGATTCACATTTTGTACCAAGTCCAAGGACAAAAAGAGCATGTCACAAAACAGTGGTGTTCGATGCGAAGCCATAGATGATGAAACTGGTGAGATTATTACATATTTTGGCTTTATTGAGGACATATGGGAACTAGACTATGGTACATTTCAGATCTCGGTTTTCCGATGTCAATGGGTTGAAGACAAACATGTCACGGTAGACAACTATGGGGTCAGAGTTCTTGATCTAAGTAAGGTAGGTTACAAAGATGACCCATGGATCCTTGCTAATCGTGCTGCACAGGTCTTCTATGCTGAACAGATCATTTCTAACAATGAGAAGAAAAGCACCGACAAACCGAAGCATGTAGTTTTTCCTGGAAAACAACAAGCTATAGGAGTTGATGGTGTATCTGATTTAGAGGATTTTAACCAGTTCAATGACATGTCTCTTTTCATAGACCATCCAACCAAGATAAGGAACGTTGAGCGAAGCATCCCACGCAATTCGATGCCCTGGGTACGCCACGATGGACAAGGCAGAACAATAGCTCCCTAGATTATATAGTTGTCATGTAATTGATTATTGTTAGGACATGTCATGTAATTGATTATTGTTAGCGACAAACCGAAGCATGTAATTTTACACGACTTTCTAGAGAGGAGAGGGAGAGGGAGAGAGAGCTATTGTTGCCAATGCGCTCGGAGCAGGTCCAGCACTTACCGTCTGTGCGGATGCAGCACTTTGCACATCGAGAATGCCCGTTCTTGCACTGATTTTACACAGAGCAGAGCATCATGCTGGAGCCTACCGATCAATATGTACTGTATATATACATGCATGGTAATCTGACTTGCCATTAAAACTTCGCACTGGAAGGGTAGGCAGCAGATGTCACACTCCAGCGCGTCCTTTCTCAATGGATAGTGTCACAGTCGCCTCTTCCTCATCCTCCAACCCCGCCTCTTCCTCATCCTCCACCACCACCTTGGCTTTCTTTGGAGTGCCGCCGTCATGGTTTATCACCTAGAACGAGGTAAAATAAAAGCAGGGAGGACTATTCGACTAATATATACATATCAGGCAGTAAGAAACAAGCATCTTCAAAGAACATGTTGTAAAAGAACTTGGAAAGATGTTTACCAGATCTGATACTTGTGAAAGAACTTCACACCAATGGTGATGAGAGACGCGAAGCCATGAGACGACGTAGTATTTAAACACTACAAGAACGGGCATTCTAGTGACAGAGGAGGGAGAGAGAGGGAAGAGAGAGGAGGGAAAGAGGAGAGAGAGAGGAGAGAGAGAGAGGAGAGAGAGGAGAGAGAGAGGAGAGAGAGAGGAGAGAGAGAGGATAGAGAGAGAGGAGAGAGAGAGGGAGAGGGGAGAGAGAGGAGCTAGGGAGAGGAGAGAGAGGAGAGAGAGGATAGAGAGAGAGAGGAGATAGGGAGAGGAGAGAGAGGAGAGAGAGAGGGAGAGATAGAGGAGGGAGAGAGAGGGAAGAGAGAGGAGGGAGAGGGGAGAGAGAGGAGGGAGAGGGGAGAGAGAGGAGAGAGAGAGGGGAGAGAGAGGGGAGAGAGAGAGAAGTAATATATAAATATATATATTATGTATACTAAATATATATATTTATATATTTAATATGTACAAAAATTTATATACTTAATGTATGAATATACAATAAAAAATAATATACTAAAAACATTTCTACTGGCGGTTGACAATGAAAACCGCCAGTAGAAATTAATTTTTACTGGCGGTTGTCGATGAAAACCGCCAGTAGAAATGGCCTCCACAGTCTGTGGATGGCATTTCTACTGGCGGTTCTCTATGACAACCGCCAGTAGAAATGATTTCTACTGGCGGTTTTCATTGTCAACCGCCAGTAGAAATATCTCCTATATAAAGGAGCGCGCGCGGGGCCGAAAAATTTCACTAAGTCTGGCGCCCTGTCTTTCCATCTTCCCGCCGTCAGGCTGCCAAAATTTTCCCCGGCGATTTTCTCCGCCGTGCGCCGCCGTCGTTCACGCCGTCGTCCACGTCATCGTCCCCGCGCCGTAGGTAAGTTCTTCTCTCTCTCTCCCTTTCTTCGTCTATGATCGTTCGGGCTCGGCCGGGCGCCATGCGCGCCGCCGCCGCGCGCACGCGGGCGCACGCCGCCGCCGCCGCCGTCTCGGGCTAGGAAGAGTGAGAGAGTGAGAGGGAAGAGAGAGGAGGAAGAGGGAAGAGAGGGAGACCCCTGCGCGCGTCTCTGCAGAGAGTGAGAGAGAGGAGGGCGCACGCGCCGCCGCCGCCGAGAGGGAGGAAGAGAGAGGAAGGAGAGGGAGAGGGAAGAGAGAGGAGGGAGAGGGAGAGAGATAGAGGGAGGGAGAGGAGGGTGAGAGAGAGAGAGGAGGGAGAGGAGAGAGATAGAGAGAGGGAGAGAGATAGAGGGAGAGGAGAGAGATAGAGGGAGGGAGAGGAGGGTGAGAGAGAGAGAGGAGGGAGAGGAGAGAGATAGAGAGAGGGAGAGAGATAGAGGGAGAGGAGATAGATAGAGGGAGGGAGAGGATGGTGAGAGAGAGAGATAGAGAGAGGAGAGGAGATGAGAGTATTCATACAATACTTATTTTTATTCATATGTGTGTTCATATGTGTTCAAATGTATGTGTTCAATATATATATGTGTTCATATGTGTTCAAATGTATGTGTTCAATATATATGTGTGTTCATATGTGTTCAAATGTATGTGTTCAATATATATATGTGTGTTCATATGTGTTCAAATGTATGTTGAATATATACATTGTAATTTTATCCGTCACAACTCGATAATATACGTATCCGATCCGATCCGAATTCGATCTGAACTCGATAATTTCCGTACGACTCTCCCTCTCTCCCTCTCTATACGTCCTATGCGACTCTCCCTCTCTCCCTCTCCTCGTCCTATACGACTCTCCCTCTCTCCCTCTCTATACGTAACTCGATAATATCCATACGATTCTCCCTCTCTCCCTCTTTATACGTCCTATGCGACTCTCTCCCCGTCCTACACGATACTATACGACTATACGATACTATATGGTTACAGTTTAGGGTTAGGGTTATGGTTAAGGGTTAGGGTTAGGGTTAGGGTTAGGGTTAAGGGTTAGGGTTTAGGGTTAGGGTTAGGGTTAGGGTTAAGGGTTCGGGTTTTGGGTTAAGGGTTCGGGTTTTGGGTTAGGGTTAGGGTTAGGGTTAAGGGTTATAGTTAGGGTTAGGGTTTAGGGTTAAGGGTTCGGGTTTTGGGTTAAGGGTTCGGGTTTTGGGTTAAGGGTTCGGGTTTTGGGTTAGGGTTAGGGTTAAGGGTTTAGGGTTAGGGTTAAGGGTTATAGTTAGGGTTAGGGTTAGGGTTAAGGGTTAGGGTTTAGGGTTAGGGTTAGGGTTTTGGGTTAAGGGTTCGGGTTTTGGGTTAGGGTTAGGGTTAGGGTTAAGGGTTATAGTTAGGGTTAGGGTTTAGGGTTAAGGGTTCGGGTTTTGGGTTAAGGGTTCGGGTTTTGGGTTAAGGGTTCGGGTTTTGGGTTAAGGGTTAGGGTTAAGGGTTTAGGGTTAGGGTTAAGGGTTATAGTTAGGGTTAGGGTTAGGGTTAAGGGTTAGGGTTTAGGGTTAGGGTTAGGGTTAAGGGTTCGGGTTTTGGGTTAAGGGTTCGGGTTTTGGGTTAGGTTTAGGGTTAAGGGTTATAGTTAGGGTTAGGGTTAGGGTTTAGGGTTAAGGGTTCGGGTTTTGGGTTAAGGGTTCGGGTTTTGGGTTAAGGGTTCGGGTTTTGGGTTAGGGTTAGGGTTAAGGGTTTAGGGTTAGGGTTTAGGGTTAGGGTTAGGGTTAAGGGTTTAGTGCCTGAGGATGTATTTAATTATACTATTTGTTAATATGAATTTAATTATTGCTTACGTTAATATGTGTTAATATGTATTTAATTATTGCTTATGTATTTGTGTATATATAGCTCAATGAGTTCTCCGATCAAGGACCAAGATTTAGTGCCCGAGCACATGGACAAGAGTGTTGCTCAAGAACAATCCAGCAGTGAAGGATATGAAACGCCTAGCGACCCTTTTCCTACCACTAGCATAGATAGGGCCGCTCTCCGTGAGTTGCAACGTGACCCTACTTATGATCCACAAGAAGCTGAGGTAAAAGTACGCATCTTTAGCTTCGTATGTGTACCCTACTGATTTCACATGCATGATCTCTTGTGCATTTTATTACATGAATAGGAGGTCGTGTCTGAATTTCGTGCGATACTCGAAGAAGCCGTGGCACGAAACGAAGACGTACCGGAGCCGACCCAAGACGCACCGGAACAGACCAAGACAACAACCGAGACGTCAAGGAAAAGGAAGCAGAGCGATCGAAAAAGAGGTGACAGGGGGCTGAACAAGTTTCCCGACAAAACATACAAAATCTCAGACGTGAGCCCGAAAGGTCAGCCCCTAGCTCCAGAAGAGGCACTACCTAAGTTCCGGAATGCACTTGGGTTTTTAGTTAGAGATAATCTTGACATAACAATACGACAGTGGAGAGATGTGTCAGATGATGTCAAGAATCAAATATGGAATAAGCTATTAATGAGGTTCGTTCTGCCTCGGGGTTCAGAAGAACTCGTGAAGGAATACACGATGAAGCAGCTTGCAATCAATTTCCGAAACTGGAGGTCTGAGATGAACACAAAGTTTGCAAAGAAAGGTCTGGACCCGACCAAAAAATATAAAATCTCAGCAGGTCAGTGGGCAGTATTTCTAGAGCAGAGGAGCAGCCCTGATTTCATATCTCTAAGTGAGGCAAATTCGGAACTATCAAAGAAGAACAAGTACCGCCACCACCTAGGCACAGGTGGTTACAAGCGTCAGGTTCCTAAATGGAGACAAGAAGACGCCGAGAAGAAGGCCGCAGGGTTGCCGACGCTGTCCGAGCAACTTGGTGAAAGGGCGGCAAATTGGCTCCGTGCTAGAAAACCAAGGGAAACCGAGACCGGTGTATCTTTTGATGATCCCATTGTCGAAGAAGCGGCAAAAAACATATATACAATGGCAGCTAAGCAGAGCGAAGGAACTTTTAAGCCACAAAGGGAAAGAGACATCCTAACGGCTGGTCTCGGTAACCCTGAGCATCCTGGCCGTGTACGAGGAATCTCGTCTAAGGAAGGATGGAAGGAAGGATTCGGACAACAGTGGGAAGGTCTGTACAGGAAACGTGATCGATACAAGGAAGAGATGGCGGATTATTTTAAGGAGGAGGCCAAGAAAGAGTTCAAAGCCATGATGTCTCAAATGCTATCGAATCCTCCTCCAGAATTGATGCAACAGTTGGCGAGTGCGATGTCTGTTCAACAGATGACCACTCCACAAATACAAATAATTCCAGCAGCTCAACCGCCGGCTTCCACAGATTGTACGACATTACCAAGCTCTGTTGCTTCAACGGGAAATAAGGATCGTTATCCAGTTGATGACATCACAAGGCCTGTGGCGTGCACACTGGTTATAAGATATGGTATTAACAATAAACGTACAAAGAAAGTAGCCACAGGCCTTGCGATCCCAGGACGTAAGTTCCATGGAAACGATATTCCAGATGATTATTGCAAAGTAGAAGTGATGTCGGTCGTCCAAGGATCCGAGGACGACATGCTAGACATCCCTGGGCCCGAAGGTATCGAGAAACTTGGACAAGCTATCAATAATTTTATCCTTTGGCCTCGAAGGGATGTCGATTTGCTTGATTGGTCGAATTCGTCGCAGGCGTCGCAGGCCCAACCGTCTCCGCCTTCTCAAATTTTTGTTCCTATTGTACATCCATCATCCTCACCTCCTCAAACTTCACATGCTGCTCCTCATCCTTTTTCTGACCCACCATCTCCGCCACAAGCATCACCATTCAGGGCTCCACCACCTTCTCCTCCCCATCCTCTTGGTGACCCACTGTCTACGCCACCATCAAGGGATCCACCTTCTCCACAACCATCAAAGGATTCAAGGCCATCAAAGAAATCTAAACTTCCTATTCCAAAATTGGTGTCCCCGTATCAGAAAAAGAAGAGTAAAGCTACTACTGCTGGCACAGCTCGGTTTTTGAAAGGGATTGGACGGAGCCTCACGTCACAAACTGTTGACTTGGCCAAGCACGAGGAGTCTGCAAAAAAGGCTGAGGCAATGGCCGCAAAGATAAAGAAGCCAACTAAGGCAGATTACAAAAACGTGCCTAAAAAATATGTGCCGGGCAGACCTCTACTACCTCTTGAGAAACTAAGAAAGGTCCCGGCTGGTGTTAAAAGGTTGCATGACTGGTACATGCAGGCATCATCGGTTGGCATAGACACCATCAGTGTGCATATACCAGACCATGCTTTTATTGGTTCGGACCAAAAGGCCGTTGTTACATTCGAGGACATGTGGTTAATGATGAACCTTCAGAGACTCGACGTGCAACTTGTAACGATGTTTGCATTGTAAGTGTCGCTCATACTTCCACATATGTGTGTTATTATTAGTGAGTTGTATAAAATTTCAATATCTGACATGCACGTGTGACTTGCAGAATGCAACATGATCAGCAGGAGATTCTTTACGGTACCAAGCCCAATGCTAGTGCCAGTAAAAGGGTTGGGTATCTCAACCCAATACTTATATCCGAGGAAAGCCACACTTTTAGAATCGGGAAAGACAACGATGAATTACGGGGAAAGACGGACGAAGAAGTTGAGAAGCGTATAAAGGATATGAAGAAGGATTTTGAAGCTCGATACGCCACCTATATAGGACATGCAATGCTTCAATTTCAAGACAGGGAAGCCATAATGGCCCCGTACAACTTTAAGTAAGTGTGATTTTGCATAAATAAAATTAATAATTTCAATACACATGCATCACAAATTTGATTCGTACAGGGACCACTGGATATGCTTCCTCATTTATCCTAAGGTTGGAAAGGTGCTGGTGCTCGACTCCTTGAACTTCGACCCTTCGACATATGCAGAATTCCTCAGCATCTTAGAGCTGTAAGCCTTTTCTATGCATGCATACTTTTATCGATTAAAATTTGAGAATAACATGGTGATTCTATTTGAGATCACAGGGCTTATAGATTCTATAAGATGAGAGGTGGAAAGTACGACCTGTCGAAAAAAGGCGTGCCACTAGACATCCATCATCACTGGCCGGTAAGTATGTGATTTTATGAATACATATCATACACAATGTTGCAACTAAATAACCAATCTCCCGTTATGTAGTGCCACAAGCAACCACAAGGATCGGTCCTATGTGGATTCTATGCGTGCGAGTTCATGAGAGTGAACGGACGATACATCACGAACCCTGACAAGGTATTATTAGTAATAGTCAAGTATGTATTTATGTCATTAAAGATGCAAATGTGTTATTATTGAGTATAAATAGATGATGTTTATAAAATTCCTTTACAGCAATTTCAACGAGGAAACCCGGAGAACTTGACCGAAGCTGCATTGTATGGCATAATCGAGGACCTCTGCACATTCATATTGAAAGAGGTCATACCCGCAGAAGGAAAATATCACGATGCTTCCGGGACATTAGCTTTGCCAGAGTTCAGAATACTAACAGAAATTAGTAGATTATCTCTTAGCCGAGATAGTTATTAGAGCTTAGGTGAAAACTTATGATGTATAGAATGCATGAAGCATATATGGTTGTAAACAGAATACTTTGATGTATATAAATGTATGATAGAATTTAATTTCATGTTGCTTTCAATATCAATATAGATCTATATATATATATGTTTGTGTGTGTGTAAATAAATATATATATAATTCAGTATTGTTTGAAATTTTGAAAAAAGGCGGGAAAACTTCCACTGGTGGCTAAATAAAGAAAACCGCCAGTGAAAAGTGCATTTCCACTGGCGGTTTGCTTTATAAAACCGCCAGTGGAACCGCCAGTGGAAATGCATTTCCACTGGCGGTTTTCTTTATTCAGCCGCCAGTGGAAATGCACTTTTCATTGGCGGTTCCTTAAGAAAACCGCCAGTGAAAATGCACTTTTCACTGGCGGTTCCAAAATAACCGCCAGTGGAAATGCTGATTTCCACTGACCCCTAGCACTGGCGGTACTGAAAAACGCCTGTGTAAATAGGTTTAGAACCGCCACTATAGAGCTTCTGTGTACTAGTGTAACAATTCGGCTAACAAACTTGCGCGCTAGTAATAAATTTAGCTTAGATTCACTACTTTGATTAACGAATATGAATCCGAGTTTTTCGTCGATTACATGTTGAATACCGTACTAATATGAAATTACTCGAAACTAATAACCCAAGCAAACTACCTAGAACGTAATAACTATTATAACGCAAGGGAGCAGCAACATGTACGACTACCGATCAAACCACCGTAAACAATTCAGGTAGTCTAATAAATATCACATTTAGTCGACTGGAATAATGAATCCACTTACCGTCCATTAGTTCCGACAAGCTTTGCGAGAGTGTCGACAGTCTCCGAATAAAATCTTCGATCGAACCCTGGGCGAGCATTAAACTGAGCTTCACTCCGACGACAACCAGATCGATGTCGGGACTCGACGGCAGCGCAACACCACCACGAGATGGAGGCAAACTGGCTACGACGGCTTAGGACAGGTGCGGAGGCTGACAGCAGGGGACTTTACGTTGGGTAGCGAGACTCGACGGCGAACGGCGCGACGACGAATAACGACAACCGGCGAGGTTGATGACCAGCCAATCAAACTAAAACTCCACGACACCGACCAGCACACG
This sequence comes from Zea luxurians, assembly GCA_029449295.1. Classification (NCBI taxonomy): domain Eukaryota; kingdom Viridiplantae; phylum Streptophyta; class Magnoliopsida; order Poales; family Poaceae; genus Zea; species Zea luxurians. The sequence continues at coordinate 25,873,036 of JAOPSE010000037.1, forward strand.
GGTTAGAGAACGGCGGCCGGCGAAATCCGAGCAGGACGCAAACCAGGCGCGCGACGCAGGAGACTTCGAGCAGCGCGCGGCTGGGAAAGATGGAGTTGAGCACATGGCCATGGAAGGGAGCTCGGGAAGAAGCCAGGGAGGAAGGTCAGAGCTGGGCGCCGGGCATCCAGAAGCTTCGACGACGGCGCGAGCAGGGAGCCACTGGGGCGAGCAGAGCTGGGCAGGGACGCGCCAAAACCTTAGGCAGGAAGGAGTGGCTGGGAGATGAAGCGGCTGAGCTAAATCCGAGCTGAGGCACGGCGGAGCAGGCAGCCGAGGGCAGGGCGCGACGTGCAGAGGGAGCTTGGGCTCCAGGTGCAGAGCGACGCAAAGGAGCAAGGAAGAGATGGGGCACCGCTATGGGAGCTCCGAGCAGAGAGCCACGAGAGAGAAAAACAGGGGGAAGGAAGGACTGCGTGCGCGCAACAGAGGAGGAAGAGAGCCGAGCGAGCCGGAAGCGAGCTGCAGTAGAGCTCCGGCCATGGGTGAGCGTCGGCAAGAATCCATGGGAGGGAGAGTGAACTGCAGGGAGAGGCGACCGCGCCCAGGATTTTATCCAATGCTTAAGCGGCTGATGAAAAAAATCAAGAGGCAGAGGCGGCGGGATTTTTCCTGAGCGAACGAACTGCGTGTAAAAATATGAGGGCAAGGAGATGGTCGGCGTTGAAGATGAGCAAGAATCTACACGGTGGCCAGGCGCATGAACTAGAGAACACGACTTCAGGAAAATGGACATGATATAGTATTACGTGGAGCCAGGATAAGAACGTACGTGAGATAAAGGGATTGAGCAGGAGAACGGCATGGAATATCTAGCTTCTAGCGTCATCTACGGATAGGAAAAAGTGATGCCTGGTAGAATATGGAGAAGGGAGTAAAAGTGGAGGAGATATTTGGTACGAGATATTTTTCCTCTTTTTATGAATTCTGTTTTTTTTGGTTTAAAAGGGAAATACAGGATTGAACCAACACAATATCAGATACAATGTTTAGATAAGATTTGATTTGATTCGAAACCCGATAAATTTTATCTGTGGTCTAAACGTTTGATTCCATAGTTGCGGCAATTGGTATGATAATCGGATCTCAATTTTCTATTAGCGATATAAACTGGGTCGAATTAAACGAGATTGATAACAGTATTTAGACATGATTTAATTTGACAAATTCTTTGAACTCGGATAAATTCGTACTGTTAATTCAGTTTTGACGATTTAGACCGAAGCGAAAAGCAATGGACTAGATTAAACGGACTTCGGCTTCGGTATTTTTAATCTGCGTGATTCGACTGATATTAGTCGCAACCATATCTGCCGATGAACACGCGATTTTGTCATCAAAACAGCGTGCTGAAGGGTGAACTGAATCATATCCGCGCGCAAGATTTCACGCGATTCACATTATTTTACCCTAAACATTTTAGTCATCAAGTTCCAACTAATTTGCTCGGGATAAAAAAAAATCGCAAGAATAAATCGAGCCTCCGATTTCGTATCCGTGCGGGCGATGAATTTTAAATAATCACCGGACGCACCGATTTTCGAAACAGCTATGTTCTGAACACCACGAAAATTTCGGAAGAGCCCGGATAGATACAAATAAAAACAACGTCGCACTCGCGACTGACGAAACAGATGCGATATTAAAATCGCGATAGGCAAAAATAATTAGACCTTAGGGTCTGTCTTATTCACTGATCTCACGTGCTTAAATCCATACTTATTGTCGAGCGGAATATAAACACCAGGGGTGTTACATTGTGTATTCCACTATGGGGGTGTGAGTGTGTGTCTTCGGCATGAATATCATTTTGCATAACATAACATCATCACATCATTTCGCATAGCATAACATCATACATCATATTGCATCAATGGCATAAGAAGTGGATACAATGTTGACCTTCGGAGAATGCTTCGAAAAAGTGAAATTGTGCTAAGGCACAAAATAAGTTTTGAAGAAATACAACTTCATCAGCTCTGATGTGGAGGAAAAAATCTATTGCTGACAAAGCATTAATGTTATTGAAGGATTTTTTACGAAGCATAAAAGCTCTTCTTTATGAAGCATGAAAAGAAGGGAAGGTATTTTTTCACGGAAGGCTCAAAAACGGTATGTACAAAAAAGTTTCATACATCGCAAAGATATGAATTACAAAACCATTCATATATTACATTCAAAACCTATGAGCACCAAATATTACAAGCATAGTCTAGCAAATGTTACATTAATATTCTAGCAATGTTTTTTACAAATAGCTAGTCTTCTTCCTTCAGGAATTTCTCTGTAGCTTCAGTTAGTAATTTGGTGACAACTTCATCCACAATAGCTTCGGCCATATTAATAACTTCTATTGCCTTCTTTGTCTCTGGGTCGGCCAGTGGTCGAAGGGCTCTGGGGGAGGAGATAGTTCAGCTGCGGTAGAAGGTATAAATTATTTCGAAATCACAAAAATAAACAACAAAGTTAAAAGTCATTAAGTAATACCTATCCGTCTTTCAAGTTCCGCAGCTTTTTCAGCTGCTTTCGCTGCTTCTCGAGTGTCAAGAATGTCTTTCTCGCTTTTCTTTATTATTTCATGGGCCATCCCTCGGCTGCCATTTTCCCATATGTCAGTGAAAAATTTTCTGCCTATTAAACTTGCTTCGGCCGAGGGGTCCTTCGTATCATCAATGCAGAAGGCAGCTTCGACCTGAGCCAAGGTTTTAACATGCTCACAACCTGACTTCTCCAAAATAGCTGCAATTCCCCTCGCATCAGAGAAGGCACAGACGTCCCCGCGGTCACTCAAAATTTCTTCAAAAGCTTCGGCTTCGCTGCTGATCCACTCAATTACGCCCTCAGGATCGCCTCTTATGAAGTTGTCTTCGCTAGAGTAGGCGCCCACGTTGGCGAAGCTAGTTTTTATCTTTTTGACGCATTCTACAGATTTTTCAAAACATCTTTCTTTTGATGAGCGAAGCTTTGCAACTGTTTTTTCAAAATAATTTTTCTAGTACTCACTGGCATCTCGGTCAGCTTCGACAATAGCGCATTTCAATTTGGATTCGGCCAGTTGTTTTTGAAGGATTTCAATCTCATTCTTTTGGATTTCAGTTTGAGCCTTGAAGTTAGCTTCATCCCCCTTTACTTTGTCCACCAATGTAAGTAGAATTTTGTCTTTTTCCAAAGCTTCGTTCCTCAGCTTGATAACCTCTGTTCGAAGGTTATTGAGAGCAATAGTGCAACTCTCGTCTTCGGCATTCTTTTGCGCCCTTAAGGCGTTGCTAAGTATCAAACCCTATATGAAAAGAATGAACGGGTTAATATGAGAACAAAAGAATAAGTCAAAATTCATAAACCTCCAAATACACAATTTTTGTACCTTCAGACTGTTATATGCAAGGCTATCTGCAAGGTCGTCCTTCGTCATGGCGTAGAGGCTAGCTTCAAGCTTCGGGAACCCCATACTTCTGGCCATCTCCCGACAGACAGATAATTCTTTGTTGTCTGGGAGGCAATACAAGAAGTCATCTTCATCAGTACCACTAAACACTAAGGCCCCTTTCGGGTACTTTAGTTCTCGGGCATAGTGTTTAGCTTCAGAAATTTCTTCTTCAGATAATCTTTTTCCCGAAGCGTGTCGAATAATATAATCAAGAACTTCGGAAGGCACTTCGGGAGTAGGAGCAACAGCTTTTTCAGGCAAAATCTGTTCTATAGCTTCTTCCTCCACTGCCTTTTCTCCAATTTTCGAGGATTTCTCCATGGCGGGCTCTGAAGGCCCAGCTTCGGCGTCAGCCTGGCTCATTGTAGCTTTGGTTTCGGACAGCTTTGTCTCGGTTTCAATCTGCGCTTTCGCCTTGGCAATTTTCCCTAGAGTAGAGCTTGAAGCTTTTATTGTCTCCAGCACATCTAGTACACTAGCCATCCTTTTTCTCTTGGGGGTCGCTGCTAGACCTTTTTGTGTCTTCGGCACCTCCACTCCTGCCGAAGGGCTTAGATTTTCTAATGTTTTTGTCCCTTCGATTCTCAGTTCTTCAATTTTGTCAGTCTTCGGCATTGCAGCCGACTCTTCAATCCTCTGCATAAGAGCAGGTCCTTTGGCTTCAATAGCTGAAGAGGTCTCACCGCCAAATTCAGGCACTATGGCCGGTTCAATGTAGCGCGGTCGGTGAGTAAGGACCTTCAACCTTTTCCTCTTTGTTGCGGGCTCGCTTGAGGCAGCCGAAGCAAAAGCCTTCCCAGAAGTTGCACCCTTTCTTTTCTGCCCCCACGGCGGGTAGCGATAGTCAGGGTACACAAATCCGATAGCATCAAAAACTCTATTTAGCCCTTTCTTTTTTTGGCTCCCGAAGGCCGCAGATAGTGCATTATCTTCAGACTTGGAGTATGCTCCAAGTAGTTCATCACTAGTATTTTCAACACACTTCAGCCAGTCATCGTCTGGTTCGATAAATTGGTCTCCAAACCTGAAGGTATATTTCAATCGAACCAAACCACCTTCGGTAGGGTTAGTGATGGTTTCCTTTGGCATTTCCCAGCTGTCTATTAGTGGTCATATCCTGTAGGCTACATGTTCTTGAACTAAGTCTCTTGTCCCGATAAAAGCGCAAACTGTGCTGAAGGCCCTTTGGCATGCTTCGGCTGCCTCATCAGTTGAAGTGCTAAAAACCTACCAGATCTTCCTCCATCAGATCACCCCTGAAGCCATAATAAGGATGGGAATTTTTGTCTAGGCAGTAAGGAGTCAAGGGCTAGAGCCAAGCGCGAAGTGCTTCTGCAATATGCACAAACTTTTATATGAGACAAAGGCCATTGGTAAAGAACAATACCACAACAACTTCGGTTGTTACGGATTTATCGCTCACCCCAACGCAAGCCACCCGATGCCAACTTTTTGGAAAAGATGGCTCAGAGCCTGGATGGAAGAATGGTTTTATGTGAAGAATGATTTAAAGTCAAGGGAAGATATTAAAGAAATCATCATGCGCCCCATCTAGTCCCGCTTCGTCCTCCGAAGGCCAAAGGTAGAAATTGATGACGCCGCCAAAGCATGCCAGAAGGCCTTCAACACTGTTTGCTCCTTCATTGGTACAAGAGATTTGATTCAAGAACACATAGCCTTCAGAGTATGGCCGCTTGTGGTAAGCTGGGAAATGCCGAAGGAGACCATTAGTGACTCCGGTGATGGTAATTTAGTCTGACTGAAGTATACCTTCAGGTTTGGGGATAAGTTTGATGAGCCAAATGATTACTGGCTGAAGTGCATTGAAGCTACTAGGGACGAGCTACTTGGGGCATACTCCAAGACCGAGGACAATGCATTGTCCGCAACTTTCGGGGGTCGGAGTAAGAAAAGGTTGAACATGGTATTTGATGCTATTGGCTTCGTATACCCTGATTATTGCTACCCGCTGCGAGGGCAAGGGGTAAAAAGAAAAATTGCTGCTTCGGGAAAAGTTACTGCTTCGGCCATCACAGCTGAGCCGAAGGGCAAGAAGATGAAGGTTCTGACTCACCGACCGCGTTACATTGAACCGGCCGTGATACCTGAATTTGGCAAAGGGACCTCTTCGTCTTCTGAAGCGAAAGAAACTATCCCGACTGCACAGAGCTCTAAAGAGCCAACTGTAGTGCCGAAGGTACTGACAGTCAAGCCAGTTGAGAGGAAGATTGAAGAGCCAAAACTTGAAGAAATAATGAAAGTGCCAGAAATTTTGAATCCTTCAACAGAGATAAAACTGCCGAAGGTGCAAAAGGCTTCTGCCGCAACTCCTAAGAGGAGAAGGATGGCAAACGTGCTGGATGTTGTATTGGAAACGACGAAGGCCTTGAGTCCTGCTCTCGTAAAGAATGTCGCTCCAACTGAAACCAAGTCGCAGGCCGATGCCGAAACTAGACATGCAGAAGCCGAAGTTGCGCAAATTCAAGCTGAAGCCGAAGCTGGGCCTTCAGTGCCCACCGAGACAGAGCCTGCTGTACTTGAAGAAAAGGCGACAGAGCAAATTGCTACTGAAAAGATCGAAAATCCTATTCTCGAAGCTTTGAACAAGAGCACTGACTACATTTTTCGTCATGCTTCGGGAAAAGAATTATTCCAAGAAGAAATGCTAGAAGCACGACATTATGCTCAAAAACTGAAATATCCGAAGGGGGTGTTAGTGTTCAATGGTAGTGGTGAAGAAGAATTTTTGTACTGTCTCCTGGATAACAAAGAAATATTCGTTTGCAGGGAGATAGGTAAAAGCATCGGATTTTCGAAGCTGGAAGACGGCCTTTCGATTTTATCGAAGGATGAACTGGCTGACAGCCTAGCATACAATAGCATAAAGGTATAAAAGTTAAATTTGAATTTGAAAATGAGGTACTTCATTTATCATACGTAATTCTTTCCTCCTCTTGCAGGGCTTGATTCTTAGTAATGCCCTTAGGGCACAGAAAAATATTGAGGACGAAGGCTATACAATGGCCCTGAACAACCTTCGTTCAGAGGTGATCAAATTAAGAAACGAAGGTCTTGAAAAAGACAAAATCTTACTTTCTCTGGTTAACAAAGTGAAAGAAGACGAAGTTAATTTCAAAGCTCAGGCCGAAGCCCAAAAAGTTGAAACTGAAGACCTTCGGAGGCAACTGGCCGAAGATAAGGAAAAATGTGCACTTGCAGAAGCTAACCGAGAAATCAGCGAATATTGGAAAAATCATTTGGAGAAAAATGTTGAAGAACTTCACACATCCAAGGAAAGATGCTTTGAAAAATCCTTGGACTGCGTGAAGAAAATAAAAGCTAGTTTCGGCAACGTGGGTGCCTACTCTACCGAAGAAAACTTAATACGAGGCGACCCCAAAGGTGTTATTGCATGGATAAGTGGTGAGGTCGAGACCTTCGAAGAAATCTTAAGTGATCGCGGGGATGTTTGTGCATTTTCTGGTGCGTGGGGTATTTCAGCTATCTAGGAGAAGGCGAGATGCGACCATATTAAAACCATGGCCCAGACCGAAGCTGCTTTTTCCATAAATGATACGAAGGATCCTTCAGCTGAAGAAACCTTGATGGGCAGGAAATTTTTCAATGACGTCTGGGTGAATGGCGGCCGAGAGATGGCCTATGAAATTATAAAGAAAAGTGAAAAAGATACCCATGATGCCCGAGCAGAAGCAAGGCGAGTTGAAGAAGCTGCAGAGCGTGAAAAACATATAGGTATTGCTTTTTGTCTTTTAGCTTTGGCGTTTATTTTTGTTGCTTCGAACTGATTAACTTTTCCTACTTCAGCTAAATTATCTTCGCCGCCGGAACCATTTGATCCCCTAGCGGATCCAGAAATGAAGGAAGCACTGGACATTATAAACATGGCAGAATCAGTTGTTGATGAAGTTGTTGACAAATTACTGCACGAAGTTGCAGAGAAAGTCCTTAAAGAGGAATAGCTATTATTGTAAAAACATTTTGAAATCGACAATGTATGAGACAATAGAAAGGACATTGTACTTTTATTGTAACAAGACTGTAATATTTGATGTGTGTAGCTTTGAATCGAATATGTAAATTATTGTAATTTATTTCTTTGCGATGCATGAAACTTTACATACATACCGTTTTTTAGCCTTCGGCGAAAAAACACCTTCCCTTCTTTTCATGCTTCGTAAAGAAAAAAAATCCATGCTTCGTAAAAATATCCATGCTATGTAAAAAAAGATCCCTCCTTTTGTGACAAGGCTGATGAAGCTGTATTCCCCGAAGCTTACTTCGTGCCTTAGCACATTTTCATTTTTACGAAGCATTCACCGAAGATCAGTTCTGTATTCAATTCTCGTGTCATTAATGCGATATGATGTATGATGTGATGTTATGCGAAATGATGTGATGATATGATGCAAAACGATGAAGATGCCGAAGACACACCCATACACCCACACTGGAACACACAAGCTCTGCATCCCCTTATGAATGACTTTGGAGCTTTTTTCACCGTTTATTTTTCGGTGTTCATCGCTTATTTTTCGGTGTAAGTTCTGCATCCCCTTAGGAACGTCTTTTGAACTTCTTCACCTTCTATTTCGGCGGTATAAGTTCTGCATCCCCTTAGGAACGTCTTTTGAAATTCTTCGCCTTATATTTCGGCGGTATTTGGCTCTGCATTCCCTTTGGAACGACTTTTGAGCAGAAAACTTACGATGCGCTCCCTTAGGAATGACTTTCTGTAGATTCAGCAATTTTAGCTCTGCATTCCCTTAGGAACGACTTTTGAGCTTCGTAACCTTTGAGCTTCGTAAGTCTGTGAAGAAGATATATTCCATTCTGATAGAAGCAAGATCATTACAAAAAATTAAAACTAAATTTACATTGCTTGTTCCTTATTAAAAAACAAAATGACAGAGAACATAAAAGTATTTCAGAGACAGGATATCGCTCAATATATGTGCTTTGATTCTGGCACAGTACTGTTGACTGTGCGAGCTTCGGATTCCTCCCTGAATTCATGTTGCTGTTGAGAGTGCTGGCGCCCTTCTGGCTGCTGGCTTCGGGAATAGGTAGGTTGCAGTGGTGGTGGCGGTGGAAGCTGAGGGTAAGAAGCCTGTGAATGGCTAGCCGAAGCAACAGAAGCTACAGGATGATTGCCCACATATTCTGGTATGTAGGGAGAGTGGCACGAAGCAGTGTGCAAGACCTGCTTCGGCTGATTCTGCCGAGCTTCGGCTTCTGCAATCTCCTTTTGCTTCAAAATAGTGATTTGGCACATTCTTGTGGTATGGCCCTTATCCTCACCACAGAATAAGCAATAGATTTTCCTGGGTTGATCCTCATATCTTCCTCCGAAGCCCCTAGTGCCTCTACCCCTTGGAGCTGGCGACCTGAAGGAGCTTTGCTGCTGCCCCGAAGACTGTGAAGTGTACTATGGCCTCTAAAGCTGGCTTCCTTTGTCATCATTCTGACTGGAGATATGGATTGATCTGACATGCCTAGGGTGGATCCTTCCTCCAAAGTCCCTAGTCATCTCAGAGAACCTGTAAGCTTCCTCCCTTCTTTGGCAGAAGTCGTTGTCAGCCCGGATGTACTCATCCATTTTTTGAAGCAGCTTCTCCAGAGTTTGGGGGGGCTTCCTGGCGAAGTATTGAGCCGTAGGTCCTGGCCGAAGACCCTTGATCATGGCCTCAATGACAATTTCATTGGGCACTGTGGGCATTTGTGCTCTCAGTCGCAAGAACCTTCGGACATGCCTGAAGGTATTCCTCATGGTCTTGCATGCACTGGAACAAGGCCTGAGCTGTGACTGGCTTCGTCTGAAAGCCTTGGAAACTGATAACTAGCATGTCCTTGAGCTTTTGCCACGATGTGATTGTCCCTGGCCGAAGGGAAGAATACCATGTCTGGGCTATGTCCCGGACTGCCATGACGAAGGACTTTGCCATGAAAGCTGCATTGCCTCCATATGAGAATATTGTTGCCTCATAGCTCATCAAGAATTGCTTTGGGTCCGAGTGTCCATCGTACATGGGTAGCTGAGGTGGCTTGTAGGATTATGGCCATGGGATAGCCTACAATTCTGCTGCTAAGGGAGAAGCATCATCAAAAGTAAAGGTATCATGATTAAAATCATCATACCATCCATCTTCATTGAACAAGCCCTCTTGACGAAGCTCCCTATGTTGGGGCCTTCAGTCTTGATCATCTTGAGCAAGATGATGCACTTCCTCAGTAGCTTCATCGATCTTCCTTTGAAGATCGGCCAGCCGAGCCATCTTCTCCTTTTTCCTTTGCACCTGTTGGTGGATGATTTCCATGTCCCTGATCTCCTGGTCCAACTCCTCCTGGAATGTTGGACTAGTGGCCTTTCTCTTCTGGCTTCGAGCCTCTCGAAGAGAGAGAGAGAGAGAGAGTCTCCTGGTTTGTGTCCAGTGGCTACAGTGCAGCCCCTGGCACTGTTATCTTCTTCGGCGGCATAACGAAGGTCGATGCTTTGTCGAAGGTTGTGGAAGTGAGAACACCGGAGGTGGGCGCCAATGTTGGCGACTTGTTCTCAAATGCTTCGGATTAAGAACAAGGCAACACAAAAAGAGATTAATGGTTAATGTCCTTCGTCCTTCGAAGCATTATTTCCCTTAGGATATAACGATCTTCGGACGAAGGTTATGAAGGATGTACCTTCATCATCACAATGTATATATTTTTAAGAGAGACGAAGCATATAAAACATAAGAAAATAACATGGATAATCATATGACATCATAATATATCTTTTATTATATAATCATGAATGAATAAGAACAATATTAAATTACATTTGTACCTTTGGCTTGACAGAAGGCAAGAAGTACAAGAGTGACGCGCGAGCGAGTACAAGTCAGCATGAACAGTACTGGGGTACTGTTCATCTATTTATAGGCACAGGACGCAACTTGTGTAAAATTACATTCATGCCCTTCATATTCTCTATTGACTTAAGAACAAACTGTCGAGGACTAGATAGCCTTTTCCTCCTTAAGTCGATTCCTTTTTCTGCTACTGAGCCGAAGCTTCCTTGCGCGCAGCTTCGGCGCTGGTTCAACCTTCGTTCCGACCCTACTTTCCATATTATGTACAGCTTCATCCCGAGTCCGAAGATTCCTGTTCATATATTATGCTTGGGAAACATTGTTAATCATGTTTTTGAGGACCTTCGGAAGACGAAGGCCCCCAATACTTGTCTAAAAACTTTTCCCAGCAAGGGCCTAGACCCCATATGTGATCCACACAGACCTGCATGAATCTCCTTCATTAATTCTACACCTTCGGTTCTGGATAAACACTTGAGGAGTGGGGAACATACTCCATGCTTGTATAATTCCCCTTCTATTATCACATACAGTATTGTCCTTGCTTCCATTCTCTTATTATAAGCTTCGTCATCCGAAAGACAATTACCTTGGAGAAAAGATATAATTTCAGTCCTCCAATCTTCACTATGCACAAGGGATATTGCAAGCACTGCTCTCTCCATAAGTTCAACCGAAGGTGCTTTTATTGTTTCAAAAAATACTTCCGAAGGTAAAGGGAGCCCCTGTGCCGCTGATTTGGCTAACAGATCTGCATGCTCATTTTCTCCTCTTGGAATATTCTTGACAGAAAAACCTTCGAAAGAAGCCTCCAGACTTCGAACTGTATCTAGATATTTTTCAAGCTTCGGGTCTCTTGCCTTACTACTTTTGTCTACATGACCAGAAATGACTTGAGAGTCTGTTTTAAGGATGGCCCTTCTTATTCCCATTGCCTTTAACTTCCGAAGCCCTAACAGAAGTGCTTTGTATTCAGCAATATTATTTGTACAACTGAAGTCTAGCCTTGCTACATAACATGTTCTGACTTTAGAAGGCGCAACTAGGACAGCAACCGCTCCTGCGCCGAAGGTTCCCCAAGAACCATCGTAGAACACTGTCCAAGCTTCAGCATCTTTATTTGTTTCTTCTTCCTGAGCCCGTGGCGTCCAATCAGCAATGAAGTCTGCTAACACCTAGGACTGAATTGAGGATCTATGTACATAGTCAATACTGAACTCGTTAAGCTCCGTAGCCCATTTTCCAATCCTTCCAGTAGCTTCTCTGTTCCTCATTGTGTCCTTCAGAGGCTATGAAGAAGGAACAATTATGTGATATGCTTGAAAATAATGCCGAAGCTTCCTAGAGGTCATTAACACAGCATACAACACCTTCTCCAATTATGTATAGTTTTTCTTTGATAAACTTAGAACTTTGGAGACGAAGTAGACTGAGGCCTGCTTTTTGATTTGGCCATCTAGCTTCTCCTGTACCAGCGCTACACTGACTGCATAGTGGGAAGCTGCTACATATAAGAGCAATGGAGCCCCTGGTGAAGGTGGAGTTAATGTTGTCAATTCGATCAAGTATTTCTTTAACTTTTCGAAAGCTTTCTGCTGAGCCAGACCCCATTGAAAAACTTTGGCTGACTTCAATATTTCAAAGAATGGCAGATTTCTTTCTACTGATCTGGATATGAATCTATTTAATGATGCCAATCTTCCTGCCAACCGTTGGGCCCCCTTCTTTGTATTTGGTGGCTCCATCCGAAGGATAACTTCGATATTATTTGGATTGGCTTTGATTCCCTTCGTTGATACCAGGCAGCCAAGGAACTTGCTCTTCTTCACTCCAAAAACACACTTTTCTGGATTTAATTTTAGGCCAGCTTGCTTGAAATTGGCGAATGTCTCCTGCAAATCAGCAATTTGATTTTCTTGCTTCGTGCTCTTCACTATGATATCATCAACATAGGTCAGTACATTCCTGCCTATTTGAGAATGAAGGACCTTGGCTGTCATTCTGCTGAAGCTTCCTCCAGCATTCTTGAGCCCCTCAGGCATCTGAAGATAGCAATAGGTGCCACTAGGAGTTATAAAGCTAGTCTTCAGCTTGTCTTCCTTCTTCATCCAAATTTGGTGATAACCTGAGTAACAATCCAATAGACTCATGAGCTCTGAAGAAGCTGCTGCATCTACAAGGGAGTCTATTCTTGGTAATGGAAATTCGTCCTTTGGACATGCTTTGTTGAGATCTGTGAAGTCAATACACATTCTCCACTTGCCATTAGCTTTCTTCACCATAACAGTGTTAGCTAGACATTCTGGATATGTTACTTCTCTGATAACACCAACACTGAGAAGTCTCTTTACTTCGTTCCGAGCACCTTCGGCTTTATCATCAGACATCTTCCGAAGTCTTTGCTTTCTTAGCCTGAAAGATGGGTCTACACTAAGTGAATGCTCGATGACATCTCTGTTGACACCGTAGAGATCATTAGCTGTCCAAGCAAAGACATCTTTGTTGTTGAACAAAAATCTTATCAAGGTTTTTTCCTACTCATCAGATAACTGAGATCCCAGTAGTACTCTTTGATCTGCTATATCTTCACATAAAAGCATAGGCTTCGGCTGATCTACCGAAGCAGCTTTCTCTCTTTTGTGTTTGTATTGTTGACAAGCTTCAGCTCCATCTATGTTATGTATTGCCTTTGAATCTGTCCAACTTTCTTCAACCCTTCTAGCAGCTTCTTGACTTCCGTGAACAGCAATGGGCCCTTGTTCCGAAGGTATCTTCATGCATAAGTATGTTGGATGAAGTATTACTTTGAAGGCATTAAGTGTCCTTCGACCAATGATTGCATTATATGGGTATTCCATGTCAACAATATAAAAAACGACTTGCTCAGTTCTTGTGTTGTGGACATAGCCGAAGGTAACTGGCATTGTGATTTTGCTAAGTGCCACAATCTGCCGTCCTTTGAAGCCACAAAGAGGGTGTGTAGAATCATGGATCTTGTCCTCTGGTTCTTGCATCTGCTTGAAGTCCTTTGCAAATATGATGTCCGCTGCACTGCCTGTGTCAACCACATTGTGGACCAGAAAACCCTTGATGACATAAGATATGACCAAAGCATCATTGTGAGGATAGTCTTTTAGCTAAAGATCCTCCCGGGAGAAGGTAATTGGGATGTGAGACCACTTGGACCTGACGAAGGGTCCTTGCACCCCAACATGCTGCACTCTTCTCTGTGCTTCCTTCTTCTGCTTCTTGTTGGCTGGTTCTGCACTTGAACCACACGTGATTGGGAGCACCAGCTTCGTAGCCGAAGGTGCTACAACTTGGTTGTTGAACAAAGCCATCAGCTCAATTGTGGAAGTGAGTTCACCGGAGGTGGGCGCCAATGTTGGGGACTTGTTCTCAAATTCTATGAATTAAGAACAAGGCAACACAAAATGTTAATGGTTAAAGCCCTTCATCCTTCAAAGCATTATCTCCCTTAGGATATAATGATCTTCAGACGAAGGTCATGAAGGACGTACCTTCATCATCACAGTATATGTAAATGAAAGAAGAAGCATATGAAGTATGCGAAATAACATGAATAATCATATGACATCATTAATATATATATTTATTATATCATCGCAAATGAACATGAACAATATTGAATTACATTTATACCTTCGGCTTGACAGAAGGCAAAAGTCCAAGCTTGACGCACGAGTGAATACAAGTCAGCGTGAACAGTACGAGGGTACTGTTCACCTATTTATAGGCACGAGATGTAGCCCAGTCAAAATTACATTTATGTCTTTGATGACTAGTTACAATCATGATACAAACTATCATGGACTGATCGGTCTTTTCATCTTTAAGTCGGTGCAGCCCTTCGTCTTAAGGCATGTCGCTATGTCGAAGCTCCCTGGATCGTAGCTTCGGCATGTACCTTCGCGTTGTGTTTGCTTATATGCTGATCTTTCGAAGGTGTTTCTACTTAAAGGACCTTTGACGACGAAGCAGGCCCCCAACAGGTGATATCTACGCCTCGCCCGAGCTCGGCCTCAGCTACCTGCCCCACCGCGAATCCCATAGGCAGCCACTCCACCAACTGTGACATCGTCTCTAGGTGCAATGCTGATGTTGGCTAGGTCCCTCTAAAGGGAGTCTACGCCATCGACCATCCTGGGAGTTTCGCCAGGGCATGGGGTGCCATGAGTGGCACGGTTACAGTTGTTCCGTCTCTGCCTCCTACGAAGAGAAGGGTGGCATTGGTTTTCCCGATGTGCACAATTGCTACAAGATTTTCGGGGGTGAGACCGTCAACCTTTCTTCGAGGTGCGTCTCATATGTGCGCCAAAGAAGAACATCACATATAATGACAAAGTGTATAGACATAAATGTCACAAATATCATTATTACATAGCGAAAGTATTACAAAAATAAATGGGAACAATAAAGCGAACTAAGTATTATTCCTTGGCGCCATAAAGCTGACTGGGAGACGCCACCTAGATAAGCTCATACTCCTCATTGTAGGCCTCCTGGACCACCTGTTCTTCTCCTGTGGGTGGTTTTATATATCGCAAGGTTGAGCTCACAAAAGATCATAGCTCAACAAGTTGTGGGGAATAATATGCATGAACTCACTAAAGCTGGGACTCATGTGAAGTGTAAGGCTGATCAATAAATAATGGTTGAAGCTGAGCATTCATTTTAATAAATTGGTCAAATTTTATTAGCAGTTACTAAATGTAAGTATATACCAAACCAGAGTAATAATAGATCAAAATTAATAATAAACCACAATGTGATGCAAAATGACAAATTGAGTTTAATTCCATAGATTATTCATGCGAGAGTCTTGACCTGCTCATGACCGCGAGCACGGCTAGTATACTAGTTTTACACTCTGCAAAGGTTGTATTCTTTACCCACAAATCATGTCACCCGGTTGCCAAGGGGTCTAGAAGTCCCATTCATCTCTACCGAGGAGACGAGGCAGGGTAACACTACGAGGCCTTTACAAAGTTCCACTAGCTTCAGAAAACTGAAAGGGAAATGTGCCCTTGGGCCATTTCTATAATGTTTTGGTGATTAAATATCCAACACATATTGACTTAATTCTTATGTGCTAAATGAGTAAGAAGTAAAAATCAAAGAAAAGGTACGCTTCTAGACTTAGTGAATTGTTTTGTGTACAAACATGGTTATCTTAGTGCTAGAAACAGTGCCAAGAAAAGAAGACTTGAATTGGAGAAAAGCTGGCAAAGTTCAGCCAACACCTGCTCAGGCATGGCACACCGGACTGTCCGGTGCCCCAGGCTGGTCAAACGTCAACTGGCTGCTCTCGGGAAAAGAGAGAGGCGTCGTGGCTATAATTCATCGGACTGTCCGGTGGTGCATGTGGACTGCTCCAACGGTCGGCCGCGTAATCTGCGAGCGACACGTGGACTGCTCCAACGGTCAGCTAGTGCACCAGACTGTCCGGTGTGCACCGGATAGTGTCCGGTGCGCCAACGGGCCCAGAGGAGCAATGGTCGGATGCGCCTGATTTGGAAGGAGATCGTGCACCGGACATGAATAGTCGCTGTCCGGTGGTGCACCGGACTGTCCGGTGCACCACTCCACAGAAGGCAGGAATTGCCTTCCAAGATTGTCTCCAACGGCTCCTAGCTGCCTTGGGGCCATAAAAGGGATCCCTAGGCGCATGGAGGAATAAACCAAGCTTTCAAGAAACATTCTAAGACTCCCAGACTTCGACTCCACGCATTTGATTCTCTGTGTTAGTGATTTGAGCTCCATTTGAGTTGCGAACTCTGTGTGTTGTGTTTCGAGCTCAAGTCGTGACTTGTGTGCGTGGTTGTGCTGCGGATTTGAGTCTTGCGTGTGTTGCTCTCCCCAACCTTACTCTGTTCTTTCTTTGTGATCTCTATTAAAAGGGCGAGAGACTCCAAACTGTGGAGACTCCTCGCACACAGGAAAAGACTCTAAAGGAAAAGACCGTGGTATTCAAGTTGATAATCAGATCACTTGAAAGGGGTTGAGTGCAACCCTCGTCCATTGGGACGCCACAACATGGAAGTAGACAAGTGTTACTTGGCCGAACCACGGGATAAAAATCGTGTGTCTCTTGTGTTGCTTTCTCTGTGATTGTTGTGTTCACAAGAACTCGCTTCAAAGCTACTTAGTTGCACTAACTCTCTAATAAACTAAGTCTTGTGGCTATTTAGTGTTTGATTTTAGAGGATCACCTATTCACCCCCCCTCTAGGTGCTCTCAAAAACCCACTACAGTTTCTATTGAGCGCAATGCAGGAATCCCCCGTCTGACCGCCACCGCAAAAAAATCAACCGATAACCTCCCTACACCGACAACTCCCCTACTTCCCTTGCCCCTTTTGGGTAAGGTAGACCTCCACTAGCTTTCCTAATTAGTTAGCCAAGGGCGTCCCATTCCACCCTTGTGGTGGCACGTGTTTCTCTAGTTAAGCTCCATGTTCCAATTAACATAATAGTCTTATCATGAACAGAATAGAGCAATAATAATAAAGAATGACCATGTGTAATCGTTATCTCAGCACCCAAAACCACATGTTGGGGACTTGTTCTCAAATGCTATGAATTAAGAACAAGGCAACACAAAATGTTAAATGTTAATGCCCTTCGTCCTTCGAAGCATTATTTCCCTTAGGATATAACGATCTTTGGACGAAGGTTATAAAGGACGTACCTTCATAAATATGACATGTATAAACAAAGGATGAAGCTTATAAAATACAGGAAAACAACATGAATAATGATATGACAGCATAAACATTTATTATTGAATAATCAAGAATATATGAAAACAATATCAAATTACATTTGTACATTGATTGCGACAGCAGGTAAGGGCAAAAGTAATATGCGAAAGCGTGAACAGTACAGGGGTACTTTTCATCTATTTATAGGCACAGGACGCAGCCTGTGAGAAATTACATTCATGTCCTTTACAAATGGTTACAATCATAACACAGGTAGTTATGGGCCGATTGGTCATTTCATCTTTAAGTCTGTGCATCTGGAGATACACTACGAAGCTCCCTGTTTGGTAGCTTTGACATTGTGTTTTTGGCCTTCCGAAGGTGTTTCTTCTCACAGGACCTTCGGCGACGAAGCATCCCCTAACAGTAGCCCCTTCACGGTGCTAGATCGTTTTTCGTAATGAGCTCGACCCGTGAAAAATTCTTTTAGGCTTCGGAATGCCGAAGGTCCGAAAAACACCTTCCCTGAGCTCATTGTCGAGAAACAATTTAAATATTCCCAGCGCGAGGTGGTCCCACCATAGGACGGGTATGCACGATCTAGTGATTCTCCTTCTCACGCTCTGCGGTCCACCGTTCAGTGAATGCAAGCGACTGTTCGGCGGGTGTAGGTAGCTTGATGATTCACCTTCCCACCCGCAGCACTATATAAACAGATGGGTAGGTGTGAAGTTACCACAGCATTCATTACTATCGTACTGTTGTGATGTTGAAAAATTTGATCATAGCCGAAGCTTATTCTTCGTATTCTCATTTAAAGCATCGTTTTGCTTTTAGCCTCATCCCAAGAGGGAGCTTCGGCAAAGATAAAAAGTAATCAACTTTGTCAAAACGCAAGAATTTCAGCATCAAATGGCCAGGGTTCGTTCGACCGCTAGAGTTACACGTGATGGAGAGGAAACCGAAGCTACTGAGACTGCCCCAATCTCCAAAGTTATGAGGCAGTCGGGACTATTTGTGACAGAGGGCGCCTCTGACGAAGGTGCACCTGCTACCGAAACCGAGCAGGCAGATATTGAAGAGGGTGATGTTGAAGAAGAGATAGATTATAACACCACTATGCCATCCAAGCCCAGCCATTTGGATTTTGGGAAGTCGACTGTCTCCGAAGCTGATATGCCCATGATGACGAAGCGAGGCTACTTCGGGGAAGCTGAGAAGAAGCTGATTTGCTTTGGCGAGGAAGAGACCATCCCGAAACCAGAAAATGATGAAGTGGTAATTTTTAAGAGCTTCTTCAAAGCAGGGTTGAGGTTTCCTCTGCACGGAATGATTGTGAATGTTTTGGAAAATTTTGAGATTTATCTTCATCAGCTGACTCCTAACGTTATCGTTAGGCTCAGCGTCTTTATCTGGGCTCTCCAAAGCCAAGGAGTGGAGCCGCTTGCCGAAGCCTTCTGTCAGGTACACAAACTCCACTATCAGACGAAGGCTAGAGAAGATGGACTGCACGAGAACTTCGGCTGCTATAACTTTGCTTACCGCAAAGACATGAAGACACCGGTGGTTAGCTACCGCACTAAGTGGCCGACCAGTTGGAAAACTGAATGGTTTTATGTTAAGATTGATGAGAAAAAGGAGAAGCTAGTTCAGGGCCCGCTGGAACTAACCTTCGGGTTGACTAGGCCTCAGTGCAACATGATGCCGGGGACATCATGCCTAGATGCTGTGGGCGAATTTAGAGTTGTGTCTGAACATATTGGTACTAGGGATTTGGTTCAGGAGTACTAGGCCAATAGGGTATTCCCAACTTTAAAGGAATGGGGTATGTCGAAGCTTAAAGGAGAGAAGAAAAAGAATGAACTCGTTCGGCTGCCCTATCATTTTAAGTTCAAGAAACACTTCAAAGAACCCTGCCAAGAATGGTTGGATACAATTGAGGTTATGTGCAATGAGATCTTGGGCAATTATACAAAAAAAGAAGATTAATTGATGACTGCAACCTTCAGCGCCCGACCGAAGCGAAGGTTGAATCAAGTAATGGATGCCCTAAATTTTGAATATCCTAACTATGAGCGATTGAACAAGGGCGCCGAAGGACAAAAAAGAAAAAGAATTGTTAGCGTTCTGGGCAGACAAGCTGCTAGAATGGTGAAAGAAGATGAAGAAATTCTGAAGAAGAGAAAATCGAGCCCTGAGCTGAAGGTAGTTGCTCCGAAGAAAAGGAAAGCTGCAGCTCCAAAGCAGAAAGCGACTGATATAGAGGAAGAGACTCCTTCAACACCTTCTGCTGCCGACGTGGAAGAAATTCTAAAGGTAATGATTGAATCCTTGCCTATCAAGCTAAGTCCACTGGGGCCACATCTGACGAAGCTTTTATAGAAGAAGGAGCCCTCGGTAGCGAAGAAGTCCGCTGGGCCGAAAAAAGGAGGATTATTACTGTGACTGAAGCTATTGAAGAAACACCACCGCCGGCCTCGGCGTCAAAGACACCAGCTGTCGAGAGCACTACAGCTACCGAAGCTGCACCTACCGAAGCTGCAACTACCGAAGCTACAACGGCCAAAGATACAAATCTAGAGAGCACATTTTCTGATATTGATAAAATGCTTCTAGATATGGCCGCGGAAGAAGATGCTACAGCCGCCGAAGAGACCCTGGCCACAGTGCCTGGAAAAGAGAAGGAGACGGCCAAAGATACTTCAAAAGAAGAAAATTTCAACTTTCAAAACTTAATTGGACAAGAATTGTCAAAGGCTGAAAAAGAAGAGCTAAGGGACTATGCCATATCTTGTGGGTACTAGCCAGGGGTGCTGCTCTTCGGCGGTATTGACGATGAAAGCTTAGGTTGCCTCCGAGACCGAACTGGAGCGAAGGTTATCAGTACTCTGTCGATGAGTATTGGTTTCCCGAAGCTTGAGGCTGATATCAGCCGCTACTAATGACAGCATATCGTTGGTAGTTTATTTATTCTAATTTCAAGGTAAAAACTTTTCTTCGGCTTTTCATTGTTTTAACAACGAAGGTGTTTTCTGACGATGGTTGTCTTTGCATAGAGTATGCTATTAAGTAAGGCTTTGAGGATGCAATAGGACCTTGAAGATAAAAAACATGAGGTTATAATTGAAGGTTTAGAGAGCAAAATAAAAGATCATGCAACTGCTCTTAAAAAGAAAGATTTCGAACTTCAAACAATGGAGGGTTTACTGGCAGAAGCTGAAGCCAAAATTGCAAGATTGAATAGTGAACTCATCTCAAAGTCAGAAAGCTTCGAACAAGAAAAGCAGAAATTTGATACGAGGTTTGAGGCTGAAGTCGACAAGAGTTCAAATTTGAAGAAATCATTGAAAGAGCTTCAAGATAGATGTCTAGAGTTCGGCAACCGATGCGTGCAGCGGCTAAAGCAAGTCTTCAACTCGGTTGGAGCTAGTTCTGAGAAATTCAATCCTTCGGTTGAAGACCCGCCAGGGACCTTCGAACATATTGAAGGCATAGTTGATGCTCTTGACGAAGTTATAGCTGGACACGGCGATTTCTGTGCCCTGCTAGCTTCTCGGGGCACAGCTGTTGCCTTCATGAAGTCTAGTTGTACGCATGGGAAGATTGTTAATAGACCAAACTTCGACTTATCACCAGCAGATTTAATTGATATCCCCAGCCTGGCTCGAAGCATAAGAAATAGATTTATAACACAAATCTAGATGAAGGGTGGGCGAAGCTTAGCTGGTGCGAAGCTCGAAGTCACCTCAAGCCGGTAATAAAGTCATACCTGATACTTACCTTCTCCTTGAAACTTGAGTTTACCTTATAATGCTTTGATATCTACAGGATGACGAAGCTAAAGAGCATTGAGCCGAAGCTTAGTAGACGATCCGAAGCTTAGCAGATGATGATGAAGCCAAAAACCTAGCTGTGAAAAAAACTCTAGAAAAACTCTTGTATTATCCTTTGTAAAGAATATTGTAATTTGAGAATCAAATACTATTCTGTAAATTTGTCCATACCTTGTAATATATTTTTACCTTTCTGTCAATGTATGAACTGCTTTGATGTGGATGAAAGTCGTAATTTTTGAGCCGAAGGCGAAAAACAACTTCCCTTCTTTTTGTACACAACGAAGCATAAATGTGCTTCCGAAGCTGTATTCTTAGAGCCGAAGCAACTGTCTGTGTCTGTATGATATGATGATGATGATCCTATGTATGTCTAGATGAATGTTTATGAATGCAATGTATGATGTAATGTATCATGCCAATGAATGCCCAAACACAAACATATGAAGCTTCATCCATAACCTTCATTCCCTGAATAACTGAAATCTCTTTGTCGTTTAGTTTTTGGCTGCACCGCTTATTTTTCGGTGTAAGTTCTGCATCCCCTTAGGAACGTCTTTTGAACTTCTTTGCCTTCTATTTCCGCGGTATTTGCGTTGACTTTTCGCGCTTCGCCTTATATTTCGGCGGTATTTGGCTCTGTATTCCCTTAGCAACGACTTTTGAGCAGAAAACTTACGCTGCGCTCCCTTAGGAACGACTTTTTGTAGCTTCGTCGTGCTCTGCATCCCCTTAGGGACAACTTTCGAGCTTCTCCCTGTTTTTTCCTTTTCCATGCACTCGATGGTGCATGCTCAGATTTTACATTTACATACTTTGGGGGATTTTGCTCTTGTAGAGCTGAATAAGAAAGGAAAAATTACAAACTATGGTCCCATTAAAAACCTTTCTCCCCCTTTGGAAAGGAAAAGGGTGTCATAGAAAAATGAAAAAGATTACATCAATTTATACATAATACCATCGAAGCTCATATGCGTTCCAAGATCTAGGAATGTCACTGCCATCCATATCCTTTAATCTGTAAGAACGAGGCCTTGACGAAGATACCACCAGAAAAGGTCCTTCCCACATCAGCTATAGTTTGCCTACTGTGTCCGGATTAGCCACTCTCCGAAGCAGCAAATGCCCTGGCTTGATATTTTTCAGCCGGACTTTTCGGTCGCGCCATTTTATTGTTTCGGCTTGATATTTATTGATATTTTCCACAGCCTGAAGTCTGGTCCCTTCTATAGTGTCTTTTGCCATGTGATAATCAGCTTCGTCTTCTGTCGAAGCTATTGTTCTTATTGACCCCGTTTTAGCTTCTTCTAGGGTTATAGCTTCGTCACCAAATAATAACTTGAATGGCGTAAAACCTGTTGATCTTGATACGGTTGTATTGTGGCTCCACACCACTATAATCAACTCTTCTTGCCACTTTCCTCTAAGTTGATTAAAGATTAGCTTCATTATTCCTGTCATTATAATACCATTTGCTCTTTCGACAAGTCCATTTGACTCTGGATGTCTAACTGACGCAAAATGAATCTTCGTGCCAATTTGATCACAGAATTCCTTGAAAGCTTCGGCATCAAACTGTGTTCCGTTGTCCACAGTTATAGCCTTCGGTACGCCAAAGCGACAAACAATGTTTTGCCAGAAGAATTTCTGTATTGTGACCGAAGTTATTGTGGCCAAAGGCTTCGCTTCAATCCACTTAGAAAAATATTCCACAGCCACCACGACATATTTCAAATTACCTTGTGCTGGTGGAAGTGGGCCTAACAAATCCAGGCCCCATCTTTGCAATGGCCAGGTTGGTTGTATTAATTGAGTTAATGACGAAGGTTGTTTTTGGTCCCTTGCACATTTTTGACAATTTTTGCACTTTTGGACCAGATCTGTTGCATCCGAAGCTGCCTTCGGCCAATAAAATCACTGTCTGAAAACCTTTCCCAGCAAAGGCCTAGACCCAATATGAGATCCACACAATCGTGCATGTATCTCCTTCATTAGTTCTATACCTTCGGTTCTTGATAAACACTTGAGAAGAGGGGAGCAAACTCCATGCTTGTACAATGCCCTTTCTATTATGATATATGGTCTTGTTCTTGCTTCCATTCTTTTATTATAAACTTTGTCATCCGAGAGACAGTTACCCTGGAGAAAAGATATGATTTCAGTCCTCCAATCTTCACTATGTACTAGAGAAATGGCGAGCACTGCTCTCTCCATGAGTTCAACCGAAGGTGCCTTTATTGTTTCAAAAAATACTTCCAAAGGTAAAGGGAGCCCCTGAGCCGCTGATTTGGCTAACAAATCTGCATGCTCATTTTCGCCTCTTGGAATGTTCTTGACAGAGAAACCTTCGAACTGTATCCACATATTTTTCAAGTTTCGGATCTCTTGCCTTGCTACTTTTATCTATGTGGCCAGAAATGACTTGAGAATCAGTTTTCAGAATAGCCCTTCTTATTCCCATTGCTCTTAACTTCCGAAGCCCCAACAAGAGTGCTTCGTATTTGGCAATATTATTTGTACAATTGGAATCTAGTTTGGCTGCATAACATGTTCTGACTTTCGAAGGTGCTATTAAATCAGCAGCTGCTCCTGCGCCGAAGGTTCCCCAAGAACCATCGCAGAACACTTTCCAGGCTTCGGCATTTTTATTTGTCTCTTCTTCCTGAGTCCCTGGCGTCTAATCAGCAATGAAGTCTGCTAACGCCTGGGACTTAATTGAAGATCTATGTACATAATCAATGGTGAACTCATTAAGCTCTGCAACCCATTTTCCAATTCTTTCAGTAGCCTCCTTGTTCCTCATGATGTCCTTTAAAGGTTGTGACGAAGGAACAATTATGTGGTATGCTTGAAAATAATGCCGAAGCTTTCTGGAGGCCATTAAGACAGCATACAACACCTTCTCCAATTCTATATAATTTTTCTTTGACAGACTTAAAACTTCGGAGACGAAGTACACTGGAGCTTGCTTTTTGACTTGGCCATTTGGCTTCTCCTGTACAAGTGCTGCACTCACTGCAGAATGCGAAGCTACAACATATAAAAGCAATGGAGCCCCTGGCGCAGGTGGAGTTAATGTTGTTAGATCAATCAAGTATTGCTTCAGCTCGTCGAAGGCTTTCAGTTGAGCTGGACCCCATTGAAAAACTTCGGCTGACTTTAGTATTTCAAAGAATGGCAAGTTTCTTTCTGCTGATCTGGATATAAATCTATTCAATGATGCCAATCTTCCTGTCAGCCGTTGGGCCCCCTTCTTCATACTTGGCGGCTCCATCCGAAGGATAGCTTCGATCTTGCTTGGATTAGCCTCAATCCCCTTCGTTGAAACTAGATAGCCAAGGAACTTACCCTTCTTCACTCCAAAGACACATTTTTCTGAATTTAATTTCAGGCCAGCTTACCTGAAATTAGCAAATGTTTCTTGCAGATTAGCAATGTGATTTTCTTGCTTCATGCTTTTTACTATGATGTCATCGACATATGTTAGCACATTTCTGCCTATTTGGGAATGAAGGACCTTGGCTGTCATTCTGCTGAAGCTTCCTCCAACATTCTTGAGCCCCTCAGGTATCCAAAGATAACAATAGGTGCCACTGGGAGTTATGAAGCTAGTCTTCGGCTCATCTTCCTTCTTCATCCAGATTTGATGATAGCCTGAATAACAATCCAATAGACTCATGAGCTCTGAAGAAGCTGCTGCATCTACAAGAGAGTCTATTCTTGGTAGCGGGAATTCGTCTTTTGGGCATGCCTTATTAAGATCTGTGAAGTCAATGCACATTCTCCATTTACCATTGGCTTTCTTCACCATGACAGTATTGGCTAACCACTCTGGGTATTTTACCTCTCTGATAACACCAACACTGAGAAGCCTTTTCACTTCATTCCGATCACCTTCGGCTTTATCATCAGACATTTTTCGAAGCCTCTGCTTCCTTGGCCTAAAGGATGGGTCGACATTGAGTGAATGTTCAATAATGTCTCTATTGACACCACAGTGATCATTGGCTGACCAAGCAAAAACATCTTTGTTGTTGAATAAAAACCTTATCAAAGTTTTCTCCTGCTTTTCAGATAGTTGAGACCCCAGCAATACATTCTGCTCTGCTATGTCTTCACATAGAAGCATGGGTTTCGGCTGATTAGCCGAAGCAGCCTTCTCTCTTCTGTACTTAGTTGTTCACAAGCCTCGGCTCCTTCTTTCTGGCAGCCTATTGACTTCCATGAATGGCAATGGGCCCTTGTTCTGAAGGTATCTTCATGCATAGATATGCTGGATAAAGTACTGCTTCAAATGCATTGAGTGTTCCTCGGCTAATTATTGCATTGTAGGGGTATTCCATGTCAACAATATCAAACACAACCTGTTCAGTCCTTGTATTATGGACAAAATCGAAGGTTACTGGCATTGTGATCTCGCCATGTGCTACAATCTGCCTTCCTCCGAAGCCACAAAGAGGTTGTGTAGCATCATGAATCTTATCTTCTGGCTCTTGCATTTGTCTGAAGGCCTTAGCAAATATGATATCCACCACACTGCCTGTATTAACCAGAACATTATGGACCAGAAATCCCTTGATGACACAAGATATGACCATAGCATCATTATGAGGGTAATCCTTGAGCTGAAGGTCCTCTTGGGAGAATGTGATTGGGATGTGGGACCATTTTGACTTGATGAAGGGTCCCTGCACCCCAACATGTTGTACCCTTCTCTGAGCCTCCTTCTTCTACTTCTTGTTGGCTGGTTCTGAGCATGAACCGCCTATTATCGGGAGCACCAGCTTCGTAGCCGAAGCAACTTCAGCTTGGTTGTTGAAAGAAGCCATCGGCTCAAAAGTGGAAGTGAGTTCACCGGAGGTGGGCGCCAACGTTGGGGACTTGTTCTCAAATGCTATGAATTAAGAATAAGGCAACACAAAATGTTAAATGTTAATGCCCTTCGTCCTTCGAAACATTATTTCCCTTATATAATGATCTTTGGACGAAGGTTATAAAGGATGTACCTTCATAAATATGACATGTATAAACAAAGGATGAAGCTTATAGAATACAGGAAAACAACATGAATAATGATATGACATCATAAACATTTATTATTGAATAATCAAGAATATATGAAAACAATATCAAATTACATTTGTACCTTGATTGCGACAGCAAGTAAGGGCAAAAGTAATATGCGAAAGCGTGAACAGTACAGGGGTACTGTTCATCTATTTATAGGCACAGGACGCAGCCTGTGAGAAATTACATTCATGTCCTTTACAAATGGTTCTAATCATAACACAAGTAGTTATGGGCCGATTGGTCATTTCATCTTTAAGTCGGTGCATCTGGAGATACGCTACAAAGCTCCCTGTTTGGTAGCTTTGGCATTGTGTTTTTGGCCTTCCGAAGGTGTTTCTTCTCACAGGACCTTCGGCGACGAAGCATCCCCCCAACACCACATATAGCAATAGCAAATACTACCCAAAAGTTCAGGGGTAAACAAGGTGTAAAGATGACCAAACTAGGGTGACCTATTGGGTCCCATCAAAATTAAGCCTATGCATGCCAAAATGATTATAGAGAACATTAATTGGTAAATAGAAATGGTCAAGGGCACAACTTGCCTTCAATGAGCTCCTTCTCAGCAGTTTCCACCTGCTGGGTACCGGGGTCCTCGATCACTTGCTTGTCTACTCGAAGTAATGCAAACAAACATAGTATAGGAGAAATTAACATCATACCAAATAGAAGAACATAATGAATAATAATAATCTGCGCATCATAACGAGATTGTAGGTTCGAGAGATTTTCTGAAGTTATTAAGTATTTGGTACTGAATATACTAGATGGGTAATTTTAATCTATGTTTCATGATAAAACAGAGTTACCAGGTGATAACCAATATTAAAATAAAATTAACGCAACTGGAATGGGTCAAAATGAAGTTAAAATGAAATAGTTATGAATTAAATAAGTTTCTAGAATTATTTTTATACTAAAAATCATTTTCTGTTTTAAATTCTGAATTCTTTTATTAACTCTAGATTGCAGACAGAAATACCAAGGAGTTCGGGGTGCATTCCATCAATTCTAGGGCACATCTAAAATTACTATGCGCTTCCAGTGGACGGCGAGTTAATACCCAAATTCTTTAGGGTCTCTTTAATAAAATGGACGTGGCCGAAGGGGTTTGGAGCGATCGCAGCCGTCCGATCCAAAGTTTATGGCATCGATTAGATTGGACTCCAACCCAAACCAGTATGCAAAGGGGCCATTGGATCAGATACGATGACCCATATTTTTATGACCTCGGCTCTAACCGATGCCGTCCGATCATGCACGAGAGGCTAGGATTAACTCCCGCCCACACGGTGCGTACGCTCGATCTCAGCCATCGATCATTGGATCAACGGTCGACTTATTGTCTTCCTCGGCAAGACACCAGGGTACCGTCGACGGCGCGCCCGATAGTGGACCCGCCATAGCCATGTCCTTCACCCCCTTTGCCGCGACGGTTGACCGGGCACCTCGGACCCTAACCCGTGCCCAACCCTTTCCCATCCACTCACCAAAACCCACTCGTGACTCCTATAATCTCACAGGTTAGCGCGTTGGGAGAGGTTGCATGACGCGCTACAGCCGGCAATGGGGTTTTTTCACGAACACGGGATGATGGCGAGCGAGGAGCGTTACTTACCGAGGTCTTGGGCGAGGCTGGAGCCACCCGCGACGTGGTCATAGGTTACGCCCATGCACCACAAGGAACTCAGCGCCGGCGAGCCCACAGTTCTCCACAAATCCCCCCATGGCGTCGATGGTGAAAGGAACGGACGAGAGGGATGGTTGGCTTCTTATGTTGCGGTCGAGGCACGCAGCGAGGAGATCTCGCCCGAGTGGTTCACCTGCTGAGCAGCGGAGGTGGTTGTTATGGCGTCGGCATGATTCTAGCGGCGCAAATTCGTGCGGGTTCCACTAGGCAACCAGGGAAACGACCTATTTGATTGGCAGCCCGGACCCATTGCTCAGCGCTAGAGAATAGAACCCAAACACGCGCGCAATGGCTGGAGATGCATGCTGATGCGTGGGCCTCGGGTTTTAGCGCATGTCGCAGCTGCCATGCAGGCAACGGGTGTCAGAGCGGCTGAGCGCGTGAGTAGTGGGCCGCCTAGCACGAAGTGCCGAATGGGCCCAAAGTGAGCAATTCGGGCCATGTGGTGTTTTCCGAATTTCCTTCTCCTTTTTCTTTTCTTTTCTGTTTTCTTTTCCTTTTTATTTTTAAATCTCCATTTTGAATCCAATTTTTTGCTATGAATTTTTTACCTAGATTCAAATGTACAAATTAAAAATACCAATATGAAAAGGTATATTAATTTATTTATTTTTCTTCATATTGTATATAGGCTTTTCCTTTTTCTCCTCTTTTGTTTTCTAATTCATTTTCAAATTCTAGGTTACAAATTAGGTTAATCCTCATTCCCAATTGCTAATGTATTATTATTATTATTATTAAATGCACAAACAAATAAACTCCAACATGATGCATAGATTATTTTAGGTGTCATTAGCTAATTATTCACTTTAAATATGGTTATTCACATGTTCTATTAAGTAGAGTACAATACATATAAGGGAATTAACTCTTTTATTATTATTTACAAATTGGGTATTACAAATCCTACCCCCCTTTAAAATAATCTCGACTTCAAGATTAGGAAGAACTTGGGAAAAGATGGGGAATTCTATCTGAAGCTCTTCTTCTCTCTCCCAAGTAGCTTCATCTTCTCCATGATGACTCCATTGCACTTTGCACATTTTGATCACTTTATTCCTTGTAACCCGAGTCAATGTGTCAATGATCTTGCTAGGATACTCCGTGTAAGTTAGATCACCTTGCACTCTGAGTTCTTCTATTGGTAACTATTCCTCTAGAACATGGAGACACTTCTTCAGCTGAGATACATGGAACACATCATGTACATCAGACATATGATCTTGTAGCGAGGAGATAATTTGCCTTTAACTTTGAATCTCCCCAACTCACCGAAAGATTCTGAAGGGTCCAATAAAGCGAGGGGATAGTTTGCCTTTAACTTTGAATCTCCTCATTCCACAAATTGGTGACACCTTTAGGTACACATGGTCACCTTCTTCGAATTTCAGTGGTCTTCTTCGGTTATCAGCATAACTCTTTTGCCATGTCGGTCCTATCCTCAAGTTCTCCCGGATCATACGAACTTGTTCTTCTGCCTCTTGAAAATCTTAGGCCCAAAGAACTGCCTTTCACCAGTCTTATCCCAATACAGAGGAGTTCTACACTTTCTGCCATATAAAGCTTCAAATGGTGACATCTTCAGACTGGCCTGATAGCTATTATTGTAAGAGAACTTTGCATATCGCAGACTCTTGTCCCAACTGCCTTGATGCTTAAGGGCACAAGCTCTTAACATATCCTCAAGTACTTGGTTAGTTTTCTCAGTCTGGCCATCAGTTTGAGGATGATAGGCCAAACTAAAGGTTAACTTCGTATCCATGTTCTCATGAAGACTCTTCCAAAATCTGGAGGTAAATTGAGATCCTCGATCAGAAACAATCTTCTTCGGTACACCATGTAGGCACACAATTCGAGCCATATATAACTCTGCCAACTAAGAACCCTTGTAAGTAGTCTTGCCCGGAATGAAGTGAGCCACTTTGGTTAATCTGTCCACGATCACCCATATGGAATCATACCCTTTCAAGGTGCAAGGCAACCCGACAATGAAGTCCATACCAATTTCTTCCCACTTCCATTCGGGCACTTTTAACGGGTGTAGTAGTTCGGCTGGTCTTTGATGTTCAGCTTTGACTCTTTGACATACATCACACACAACCATGTGTGCAGCTACATCTATTTTCAGCCCATACCACCAATACTTCTACTTCAGATCTTGATACATCTTAGTGCTACTAGGATGAATAGAGTAATCAGAGTCATGGGCTTCTTTCAGTATGGTCTTACAGAAGCTATCAATCTCAGGAACACATATCCGGTTCTTGAACCATATTGTGCCTTGCTCATCTTTCGTGAAGTCTGGACCTCTACCTTCAACCATCAGATCTTTGATTTCTTAGATTTTACCATCACCGATCTGACCCTTGTGTATTTCTTGCTCCAAGGTAGGTTCCACTTCGATAGTGATCCCTTCAGTATGTGCAACTATTCCTAGTGTTGGGGGCCTTCTTCTCCGCCGAAGGTCCTCTAAGCAAAAACACCTTCGAAAAGATAATATGCAAGCAGGCACCACATGAAGATGTTTGCCGAAGCTGTTACTAAAAGTGCTTCGGCATGATGACACGCTTGAGACGAAGGGTGGCACCGACTTAAAGAGGAAAAGACTACATAGTCCCTGATAGTTTGAGTCATAGTCATGATTAGTTATCAAGGACATGAATGTAATTTTGTCCGGGTTGTGTCTCGTGCTTATAAATAGATGAACAGTACCCCCGTACTGTTCACGCTGACTTGTAATCACTCGCACGTCACTCTTGGATTTTTACCTTCTGTCAAGGCGAATGTAACAACCCTGGTGTTACTGCCACTAAAACTTGAGCATAACATCATGAGCATTAGCATATCATGTGATTGTTACACTTAGAATGCATTCACTAGGCAAGAATTTCAAACAAGTTGCATTTAGAATTTAACTCATTTAGGCTTTATTGGCACTCTGAATTTATCTCATTTAGGCTTTATTAGCATATCATGTGATTGTTACACTTAGAATGCATTGATGTAAATGTTGCACACTTTTAGACCAAAGTGCAAAAACTAAGGTATTTGGGCACCTCAAATCATATGGTTCACATGTATGAGGATTTGCAAATCAAACCATGAGATTTGGACTTATTTGCAAAAAGCACCACTTAAACCCTATTGGGTTAAGTCTGAAATTGAGTGAACTTAGGGCATCTTTGGAGCCTTATGTCTTTTAATCCATGAATAATTTGCCCTAGGTCAATACATCAAGATTATAGAGCTACTATAGGAGCCTAACTTTGCTTAAGTCATTAAGCATTGTTGTTATACAAAAAGTGAAGATAATTAGCCCTAAAGCTTGGCTGTCAGACTAAAACTCCATGATATTCAAAGAAGGCAGTAGATTGGACCACCTTTGGGACTATGTGGTGCTCGATTTGATCGGTGTTTAACTTGGATCTCTGTGACTAAGTTGGAGCTGGTTTGTTAGGCTACAACTTTGATATAGAATGTTGAATCGGTCACCACACTAAATTTGGAGAAAACTGCCCCCAAATAGGCTCTGTCAGGTTGACTGAATGAGCAACGCGATGGTACAGTGTCCGGATCAGAACGTCTGCATCAGATGCCTCACCGCCGGCGACCGTGCGTCCGGATTCGTTCCGCCGCGGTGATTCGTGTCCGGCGCTGATGGATAACGAAGAAAGGGTAAGAAATATTGCGCCGTAGATAACCTCCGGCCACTGTTCTCACCGGAGTTCGCCGTTATCTGGCCTGACTGCATGCCTCAAAGCCTTACCACGTCGCAGTAGACCGCTTTAGATAGTTTGTTCATGGCCTGAGACACTGCCCCGGTAAATGCCACGTTATGCGGCTTTGATGACTCGTCCTTCTCTCCGGCCGCCAGCACGCCACCTCAAAATTGGACACTATCGCCGATGAAACTTATAAATTGATGTCCCAGTGAGCTCCGCTAGGTAGTCACACACCCAACGCAACCGCCCGTGCCTCAGATTGTCCACCAGAGCGTGCCAATTTCGAAGTTCCCCCAAATTAGTCGAAACACCGCCGCGTGAACACCTCGCCATGGCCAGCCTTCTGTAGGTCCGCTCATGCCATCCTCGCTCTCGTTTCAATACCCCTATGTATTGTAGATGCTTAGCAGCCCGCCCAATTGAACTAGACCACGACAGAGCACCGGGAACACCTCGGATTATCCTCGGTATGCGCCATCACCGTGGATAGTGGTTCTCGACCTGGAATTTTGCAATTAGTTGAGGGATTCTTGTCACCGGGGTTAGAATTAGGGGTCAAGCAAAGGAGGAGCCTAGTCGTTGTGCTTTTCGCCCGGTCTTGGCTCGTCGGAGCCATTGCTCCGCCGTCCACGGTCGGGGACGTCAATTCGCGAAAGAATAGAAAGCGAGGGTCCTTGGAGCAAATGTTAGTGAC
The DNA here is from genome assembly GCA_029449295.1 of Zea luxurians. Lineage (NCBI taxonomy): Eukaryota > Viridiplantae > Streptophyta > Magnoliopsida > Poales > Poaceae > Zea > Zea luxurians. The sequence goes on from JAOPSE010000037.1 coordinate 25,905,101, forward strand.
ACATAGAAATAGTGCGCAGGGCTATTAACCAATTTTTCAAATGGCCAGGGTTCTCTGTACAAACCTGGCAACGCGCGGGCGCGCGCGGGCGCGCTTTCGCCTGTGTATGGGCCACCTCGGACCAGATTCAGCCCAGTACTGTTGACCTTTTCTCTTTTCTTTTTCTACCAGACTTAAGAAATCCATAGAGAATTGTAGAAAAATGTTAAAAATATGATACCAATTTTGTTGAACTCCTAAATTTCTATAGTATTTAATAAAAATGATTTCAGGATTTTTAGTCCAAATAAGGAATTATGGAGTATTTAAAATAGCCAAAACCTATGCTCCTGGAATTTTAGAAATTTATTAATAAATCCAAAAATCACTAAACTTTTTGGATAAGCTTTAAATGTTATTTAGAAGCCTTGGGTAAAGTTTGGCATGATTTTAATAAAGTTTGGTACTTAAAACCCAAAACCCTAATCTTCTAGTGATGCCTGCCCTATGGACTTCACTACTGAATCCAAAAACTCTAGTTTCCTGGAGTCCAGTGAAGGAAAATTGTATTCAAGACCTAAGATAATGTACTTTTATTATCTTTGCATTTCATGAGCATTACATGAGCATTCATGATTATATATGGCTATATATAGAAAATGAAGAAGAAGTAGAAGTTGAAGAAGCAAGAGCTACACCACCACCTGATGAACCTCAGGCCGGGAAGTGCTTTTATTTTGACATCTGTGGAGCAGAACCCGACTCACCTATAACACAAGGCAAGCCCTGGTGCATTTGCCACCTCCTTGCTATTTTAAAATCTTTCTCACTTACTTGATGCATTAGGTGATAGGAGTTGTGTGCTAAATAACTTGTTGCATTTCCTTCCTTGAGAATTTGATTACCTTTCCTTAATCCCCTGTTTTACAAAAGGTTTTTCTTATGCTTAGCCTTGCTCTAGAAAAACAAAATGTTTTGTTTTGACAAAAGATGATGCTTCAAGTGGGTGGGATGTTTTCAAAATAAAACTTGATGGTGGATCCATCACGGCCGTGATGTGTTCAACATCGGAAAAGATCCTCAGCTGAGTATTAATCGATTCGGATCACCATTACAAACTCAAAGAACCCCAGTGGCGAGTCGACATATGCAAGGCTTAAGTGCTACATATGTTGTGTGATTGGAGATCCTCAGCTGAGTATTAATCGATTCAGATCGCCGTTACTTCTCGGACATGAAGACTTGGTCACTGACTTACACGTAGCATTCTAGTGAATAAGAAGGGTTGATAAGAAATTGGCTAGTATAGGCCAAGTGCTTGAACTAGGGTAGAAAGAACTCTAGATGCAGGTAACTTTACTTAACCTGACAAGTAAAACTGGATTTTTAAGGATCCACTATTAGTAAGCATTTCTGCAAACAGAGTCTTTGATTCTTGATAAGCCATACCTTGATTCCCAAAAGCCAGCATATCCTTGAGAGTCTTTTATTTTGACGGGTAAGACTTGCAAAAGTACACTCCATACTCAGGGTTTTTGAACCCATGTTGTTGTAGGTGAGGAAGCAGCAAATTTTTGTTGCTTTTGTTCCAAGGTGGTGCCTAAGGAAGAAAACCAAGACTGAAGCCTCGGGAGGAAGTGTCCTCCTTTAAAAACTTTTTACTGTTAATCGGGAGGGGTTTTTCCCTCCCAAGATATGTAATAATATTACTTCAGCACTCTTATGGTTTACTGGTCTGTAATAATACTACTCTTTCTATACTTTAATATCAAATAAGTTGTTGTAACCGCTTCCGCATACTCGTACCTCCGATGTGTTGTAATATCTGCGTGACGGGTGAAACGCTCTTGGGTAAGGTAAAGAATTCAGATATCGAACTTGTCAAGTGATTTGGTGCACCTGCAGGGTTGTCTGAGGTCCGATGGACAAGGATAACTGTAGGTGGGCCTAATGACTTGAGAGGTTATGCCACAGCTTGGTATCGGAGTGAAGCCCATCTCTGCAGATGTTATGAGGCATTTTCAAAATTTTGAAAGACTTATCTAAGAAATTTCTTTTCTTCTTATCTAACTACCTTATGAAGTATTTATATTAAGACCAGATAGTTGAGTGCAATGTATAGAAGGTTGTGAATCAACTAAGGTTGATTCTGTAATTATGCATGCATCATGTTAAAAACTATACTAATAAAGTTTTTCCCCCTTATGGAGATATGCTGCCGCGCACAAGGAAAACCGCGCGCAAGTCCACTGGACCAATTGGCGTGCCTCGCCATCAACTGGCTCCAAGGCACGAGGATAGCAGCAGCGGCAACAATGATCCCATTGAAGATCTAGAAGCCTAGGTGGAGCAGCTTCGAATAGAGCTACATCATAGAAACAGTGTGTGGGTCGAGGATGGTCAGCGCATAAATGAGTTAAGAACTGACATCCGACATCTGCAAGACGAGCTTGCCGAACGGGATTTGGCACTCGATTGGGCCGTCAACTCGCGTTCCATTGCTTGGAACCGAGAAGCCAAAGCTCGAGCCCGTGTGGAGGAGCTTAGCACGGCCGTTGATAACTTGCAGGTGTACTGCAATACATTGCATGAGGAAGTTCATGAATTGTATTCGCGACTACACCTTGACATACCTGCAAACCCTGTCGGAATGGGAGCTGGACCTTCTGGAACAACAGGTGAAGCATTTGGTGGGGAACTAGATTTTTTCAAGCCCCCTCCTTCAATGAACCTGGCTGATGAATGGACCCCTACACCCGACAACGAAGCTGCTAAGGATAATAAATACTAGCAGTAGTATAGTTTAGAAATAGTGTTAATGTAAATTAGGTAATGTAGTCATGTTGTACTTTGAGTTTGTAACATTACATCCTAAGTAATGTAAAATGATGGTATGTATTAGCATGTGATATTTTCCAAATATTTCTTTGCTTTAGATGCCATCTCGAACTCGTGCACATGACGGCACGGGAACATCCCATGGTCAAGATGATACCCCTAATCCACCGCCGGTACCGCCCAAGCTGGCTGAGGCTATCGCCGCCTTGGTCACCTCGACCGCTGACAACACCCGCTTCCTACCTGAAATGGCGGGACAACAACTTCAGCAACAAGGCAGGAGGGCTTACCCGCAGGGACCCGCGAAACTTCGTACTTGGATTTCTCAGAAACCCGTCCCCCACTATTCGTCAAAGCCGAAGATCCCCTCGAAGCTGACGAATGGGTTCTGGTCATTGAGCAGAAGTTTGGACTCATCCGATGCACGGAGACCCAGAATCCATTATTTGCGGCTCAGCAGTTAAGAGGCCCTGCCAGCACTTGGTGGGGAAATTATGTGGTCATTCAGCCTGCCGGACATCAAGTCACCTGGGATGAGTTCAAATTGGCATTTCGGGAGCACTACATTCCAGAAGGAGTGCTCCATATGAAGCAAGAAGAATTCATGAAACTCAAACAAGGTGGAGATACTGTTACACAATATCTCAACAAGTTCAATCATTTGTCCCAATATGCCATTGACCAGGTCAACACTGACCTGAAAAAGAGGAACTGTTTTATGAGAGGCCTCAATGATCGGCTACAACGGAAGATGGCCACCTTCCTGGACTTCTCCTACAGCAGGGCTGTCAACACAGCACTGGCAGTTGAAGCTAAGTATGCAGGCCCAGGAAAATCAAAGGGCTTTGGAGGTGACAGGTCCAACCAAGGGCCAGAAAAGCGACAAAGGTTGGTGATCCAACCTTTCAATCAAAACCGTTCTTCACCTCGTCCACCCTCCTACTCCTTCAAACAACCTATATTCATTCGCCCTGCTACTGCCCCCACCTCAACAACTCAGCCGGGTGCCCCTGGTGCTCATTTCCCTGCACTCCCGAGTTCATCAACTGACTGCTTCAATTGTGGGAAGTCTGGACATTTCATCAAAGACTGCCCATATCCGAGGCGGAACAACTCCAATAATCAGCAGAAACCGGGGAGTTCCAGCCAAGGCAAGGGAACACGACAAATAATGCAGCGGGAAAGAATATGAAGAAAACTGGGCGAATCTATTATACACAAGTGGCCACTACACCGGAGGGAGAGCCAGTCATGATGGGTATGTTTCTCATGGCCAATCACCCTGCAGTTATTCTCTTTGATTCTGGTGCTTCACATACATTCATAAGCAAGAAGTTTGTGGAGAAATATTGCATTCCTTGCATTGAATCAAGGGAAGGGTTTATTATTCATTTGCCTGGGGGACAAATATTCACTAAAGAAGTGGCTTTCCATGTGCCCGTAACATTGGCTGAATGGGACTTTCCCACAAATATGATTGTTCTGAAAGGCCAAGTGAAAGTCGCCTAGAGGGGGGTGAATAGGCAAATCTGAAATTTATAAACTTTAAGCACAACTACAAGCCGGGGTTAGCGTTAGAATTAAACTTGAGTCCGAAAGAGAGGGCGAAAACAAATCACAAGCAAATAAAATGGATGACACGATGATTTGTTTTACCGAGGTTCGGTTTTTGCAAACCTACTCCCCGTTGAGGTGGTCACAAAGACCGGGTCTCTTTCAACCCTTTCCCTCTCTCAAACGGTCACTTAGACCGAGTGAGCTTCTCTTCTCAATCAAACGAGACACCAAGTCCCCACAAGGACCACCACACAATTTGTGTCTCTTGCCTTGATTACAATTGAGTTGGAAACAAGAAAGAAGGAAGAAGAAAAGCAATCCAAGCGTAAGAACTCAAATGAACACAATTGTCTCTCTCACTAGTCACTATTTGATTGGAATGATCTTTGGACTTGGGAGAGGATTTGATCTCTTGTTTGTGTCTTTGAATGAAGTCTAGAGCTCTTGTATGAGGTTTGAAAGCGGAAAACTTGGATGCATTGAAGTGTGGTGGTTGGGGGGTATTTATAGCCCCAACCACCAAAAGAACCGTTGGTGAGGGCTTCTGTCGTATGGCGCACCGGACAGTCCGGTGCGCCAGCCACGTCACCAGGCCATTGGGTTCCGACCGTTGGAGCTTCTGACAACTGGGCCACCGGACAGTTCGGTGGTGCACCGGACAGTTCGGTGGTGCACCGGACAGTCACTATTCATTGTTTGGTGCCCCTTCTAGCGCTGCTCTGACTTCTGCGCGCGCAGGCATGCACTGTTCACTTTTACTGTTCCATTGCAGGCGACCATTGGCGCTGTGTAGCCGTTACTCTGCTGGCACACCGGACAGTCCGGTGCTACACCGGATAGTCCGGTGAATTATAGCGGAGCGGCTCCTAGAATTCCCGAAGGTGGCAAGTTTGGAGTTGGGTTCCCTGGTGCACCGGACACTGTCCGGTGGCACACCGGACAGTCCGGTGCGCCAGACCAGGGCTGCCTTTGGGCTGTCTTTTGCTCTTTTTATTTGAACCCTTTCTTGGACTTTTTATTGGTTTGTGTTGATCCTTTGGCACCTGTAGAATTCATAATCTAGAGCAAACTAGTTAGTCCAATTAATTTGTGTTGGGCAATTCAACCACCAAAATTCATATAGGACAAGGTGTAAGCCTATTTCCCTTTCAATCTCCCCCTTTTTGGTGATTGATGCCAACACAAACCAAAGCAAATATAAAAGTGCAGAATTGAACTAGTTTGCATAATGTAAGTGCAAAGGTTGCTTGGAATTAAACCAATATTCATTTCATAAGATATGCATGGATGGTTTTCTTCTTATTTAAAATTTTGGACCACGCTTGCACCACTTGTTTTGTTTTTGCAATGTTTTGGAAATTCTTTTTCAATAGTCTTTTGCAAATAGTCAAAGGTATATGAATAAGATTTTGAGAAGCATTTTCAAGATATGAAATTTTCTCCCCCTGTTTCAAATGCTTTTCCTTTGACTAAACAAAACTCCCCCTCAATGAAATTCTCCTCTTAGTGTTCAAGAGGGTTTTTGATATTAATTTTGAAAGGGGTTATACCAATTTGAAAATTTTATCAAAAATAAGATACTAATTGAAAAAACATAACACAAATTTGAAAGACTTCATTTTTGAAATTGGTGGTGGTGCGGTCCTTTTGCTTTGGGCTAATACTTTCTCCCCCTTTGGCATGAATCGCCAAAAACAGATACTTGTTAGTGAAATATAAGCCCTTACTCAAACTTTTCTCCCCCTTTGGTAAATAATATAGGAGTGAAGATTATATCAAATTGGAGAGCGGTGCGGAGTGACGGCGAAGGATGAATAATTCGATGGAGTGGAGTGGAAGCCTTGTCTTCGCCAAAGACTCCATTTCCCTTTCAATCTATGACTTATCATGAAATGTACTTGAAGAACATATTAGTCATAGCAAATGAAAGAGATGATCAAAGGTATAAAATGAGCTATGTGTGCAAAATATCAATCAAAATTCCCAGAATCAATAATGTTTAGCTCATGCCTAAGTTTGGTAAAAGATTTCTCATCTAATGGCTTGGTAAAGATATCGGCTAATTGATCTTTGGTGTTAATGTAAGCAATCTCGATATCTCCCCGTTGTTGGTGATCCCTCAAAAAGTGATACCGAATGGCTATGTGCTTAGTGCGGCTGTGCTCAACGGGATTATCCGCCATACGGATTGCACTCTCATTATCACATAGGAGAGGAACTTTGGTTAATTTGTAACAATAGTCCCTAAGGGTTTGCCTCATCCAAAGCAATTACGAGCAACAATGGCCTGTGGCAATATAATCGGCTTCGGCGGTAGAAAGAGCTACATAATTTTGTTTCTTAGAAGCCCAAGACACCAGAGATCTTCCCAAGAACTGGCAAGTCCCTGATGTGCTCTTTCTATCAATCTTACACCCTGCCCAATCAGCATCTGAATAACCAATTAAATCAAAAGTGGATCCACTGGGGTACCAAAGACCAAACTTAGGATTATAAACTAAATATCTCAAGATTTGTTTTACGGCCCTAAGGTGAACTTCCTTAGGATCGGCTTGGAATCTTGCACACATGCATACGGAAAGCATAATATCCGGTCGTGAAGCACATAAATAGAGTAATGATCCTATCATCGACCGGTATACCTTTTGATCTACGGATTTACCTCCCGTGTCGAGGTCGAGATGCCCATTGGTTCCCATGGGTGACTTGATGGGCTTGGCATCCTTCATCCCAAACTTGGTAAGAATATCTTGAATGTACTTCGTTTGGCTAATGAAGGTGCCCTCTTGGAGTTGCTTGACTTGAAATCCTAGAAAATACTTCAACTCCCCCATCATTGACATCTCGAATTTTTGTACCATGATCCTACTAAACTCTTCACATGTAGATTTGTTAGTATACCCAAATATAATATCATCAACATAAATTTGGTATACAAACAATTCATTTGCAATTGTTTTAGTAAAGAGAGTAGGATCGGCTTTTCTGACTTTGAAGCCATTAGATATAAGAAAATCTCTTAGGCATTCATACCATGCTCTTGGGGCTTGCTTGAGCCCATAAAGCGCCTTAGAGAGTTTATAGACATGGTTAGGATACTTACTATCTTCAAAGCCTGGTGGTTGCTCAACATAGACCTCCTCCTTGATTGGTCCATTGAGGAAGGCACTCTTCACGTCCATTTGATAAAGCTTGAAGCCATGGTAAGTAGCATAGGTAAGTAAAATGTGAATTAACTCAAGCCTAGCTACGGGTGCATATGTTTCACCGAAATCCAAACCTTCGACTTGTGAATATCCCTTGGCCACAAGTCGGGCTTTGTTCCTTGTCACCACACTATGCTCATCTTGCTTGTTGCGGAAGACACACTTGGTTCCTACAACATTTTGGTTAGGACGTGGAACTAAATGTCATACCTCATTCCTCGTGAAGTTGTTGAGCTCCTCTTGCATCGCCAGCACCCAATCCGAATCTTGAAGTGCTTCCTCTACCCTATGTGGCTCAATAGAGGAAACAAAAGAGTAATGTTCACAAAAATAAGCAACACGAGATCGAGTAGTTACCCCCTTATGAATGTCACCGAGAATGGTGTTCACGGGGTGATCTCATTGGATTGCTTGGTGGACTCTTGGGTGAGGCGGTCTTGGACCCTCATCATCTTCCTTGTCTTGATTATGGGCATCTCCCCCTTGATCATTGTCCTCCTCTTGATGTGGCTCATCTTCTTGGTCTTCATTTTCATCCGCTTGAGCTTGATCCTCATCTTGGGTTGGTGGAGATACTTGCATTGAGGAAGATGATGGTTGATCTTATGCATGTGGAGGCTCTTCGGATTCCTTAGGACACACATCCCCAATGGACATGTTCCTTAGCGCAACACATTGAGCCTCTTCATCATCTAGCTCATCAAGATCTACTTGCTCTACTTGAGAGCCGTTAGTCTCATCAAACACAATGTCACAAGAAACTTCAACTAGTCCAGTGGACTTGTTAAAGACTCTATATGCCCTTGTGTTTGAGTCATAACCAAGTAAAAATCCTTCTACAGCCTTAGGAGCAAATTTAGATTTTCTACCTCTTTTAACAAGAATAAAGCATTTGCTACCAAAGACTCTAAAATATGAAACATTAGGCTTTTTACCGGTGAAGAGTTCATATGATGTCTTCTTGAGGATTCGGTGAAGATATAACCAGTTGATGGCGTAGCAAGTGGTGTTGACCGCATCGGCCCAAAACCGATCCAAAGTCTTGTACTCATCAAGCATAGTTCTTGCCATGTCTAATAGAGTTCTATTCTTCCTCTCCACTACACCATTTTGTTGTGGCGTGTAGGGAGAAGAGAACTCATGCTTGATGCCCTCCTCAAGAAAGCCTTCTATTTGTGAATTCTTGAACTCCGTCCCGTTGTCGCTTCTAATCTTTTTGATCCTTAAGCCGAACTCATTTTGAGCCCATCTCAAGAATCCCTTTAAGGTCTCTTGGGTTTGTGATTTATCCTGCAAAAAGAACACCCAAGTGAAGCGAGAATAATCATCCACAATAACTAGACAGTACTTACTCCCACCGATGCTTATGTAAGCTATCGGGCCGAATAGATCCATGTGGAGTAGCTCAAGTGGCCTGTCAGTCGTCATGATGTTCTTGTGTGGATGATGAACACCAATTTGCTTCCCTGCTTGGCATGCGCTACAAACCCTGCCTTTCTCAAAATGAACATTTGTTAGTCCCAAAATGTGCTCTCCCTTTAGAAGCTTGTGAAGATTCTTCATCCCAACGTGGGCTAGTCGGCGATGCTAGAGCCAACCCATGTTAGTCTTAGCAATTAAGCAAGTGTCGAGTTCAGCTCTATTAAAATCGACTAAGTATAGCTGACCCTCTAACACTCCCTTAAATGCTACTGAATCATCACTTCTTCTAAAGACAGTAACACCTATATCGGTAAAAAGACAGTTGTAACCCATTTTACATAATTGAGAAACGGAAAGCAAATTGTAATCTAAAGAATCTACAAGAAAAACATTGGAAATAGAATGGTCAGGTGATATTGCAATTTTACCAAGTCCTTTGACCAAACCTTGATTTCCATCCCCGAATGTGATAGCTCGTTGGGGATCTTGGTTTTTCTCATAGGAGGAGAACATCCTTTTCTCCCCTGTCATGTGGTTTGTGCACCTGCTATCGATGATCCAACTTGAGCCCCGGATGCATAAACCTACAAAACAAATTTAGGCCTTGTTCTTAGGTATCCAAACGGTCTTGGGTCCTTTCACATTAGAAACAAGCACCTTGGGTACCCAAACACACGTCTTTGAGCCCTTGTGTTTGCCCCCAACATATTTGGCAACTACTTTGCCTGATTTGTTAGTTAGCACATAAGAAGCATCAAACGTCTTAAATGAAATGTTAGATTCATTTGATGCAATAGGAGTTTTCTTCTTAGGCAATTTAGCATGTTTTGATTGCCTAGAGCTAGATGCCTCACTCTTATACATAAAAGCATGATGAGAGCCAGGGTGAGACTTCCTAGAATGAATTCTCCTAATTTTGTGTTCGGGATAACCGACAGGGTATAAAATGTAACCCTCATTATCCTGAACCATGGGAGCCTTGCCCTTAACAAAGTTAGACAATCTTTTAGGAGGGGAATTAAGATTGACATTGTCTCCCTGTTGGAAGCCAATGCCATCCTTAATGCCACTATAGAGCATACTTCTAGCAAATTTAAATTTTTCATTTTCTAAGTCAGGCTCATTAATTTTGGCACTAAGTTGAGCTATGTGATCATATTGTTTCTTAATTAAAGCTAAGTGATCATGAATAGCATCAACATTAATGTCTCTACATCTAGTACAAATAGCAACATGCTCAACGGTAGATGTAGAGGGTTTGCAAGTATTTAATTCAACAATCTTAGCATGTAAAATAGCATTCTCATCTCTAAGATTGGATATAGAAGCATTGCAAACATTTAAATCTTTAGCCTTAGCAATTAATTTATCATTCTCAAACTTAAGGCTAGAAAGAGAGGCATTCAATTTTTCAATCTTAGCAATTAGACTAACATTATCATTTCTAAGATTGGTAATTGAATCATCACTAATGTTTGACTTCTCAACCTTAGCAATCAAATTAGCATTTTCAAATCTAAGGTTGGAAATAGTGTCATGGCAAGTGCTTAGCTCACTAGTTAATTTTTCACATTTTTCTACCTCTAGAGCATAAGCATTTTTAACCTTAACATGTTTTTTGTTTTCCTTAATAAGGAAATCCTCTTGGCTATCCAAGAGTTCATCCTTCTCATGAATAGCACTAATCAATTCATTCAATTTCTCTTTTTGTTGCATATTAAGATTGGAAAAAAGAGTAAGCAAGTTTCCTTATCATCACTAGAATTATCCTCATCACTAGAAGTTGCATACTTAGTGGAGGATCTTGATTTTACCTTCTTCTTCTTGTCGTCCTTTGCCATGAGGCACTTGTGGCCGACGTTGGGGAAGAGAAGGCCTTTGGTGACGGTGATGTTTGCGACGTCCTCGTTGGAGGAGGAGTCGGTGGAGCTCTCGTCGGAGTCCCACTCCCGGCAAACATGGGCATCGCCGCCCTTCTTCTTGTAATATCTCTTCTTTTCTCTTCTCTTTCCCTTCTTATCGTCGCCCCTGTCACTATCACTAGATAATGGACATTTAGCAATGAAATGACCGGGCATACCACACTTGTAGCAAACTTTCTTGGAGCGGGGCTTGTAGTCCTTCCCCCTCCTTTGCTTGAGGATTTGGCGGAAGCTCTTCATGATGAGCGCCATCTCCTCATTGTCGAGCTTGAAGGCGTCGATGGGGACCCTACTTGGTGTAGAGTCTTCTTTCTTCTCCTCCGTTGCTTTGAAGGCGACGGGTTGCACCTTGGATGTAGAGGTGGCGCCTTGCTCGATGATTTTCTTGGAGCCTTTGATCATCAATTCAAAGCTCACAAATTTTCCTATAATTTCCTCGGGAGACATTAGCTTGTATCTAGGATCACCACGAATTAATTGAACTTGAGTGGGATTAAGAAATACAAGTGATCTTAGAATAACCTTGACCATTTCATGGTCATCCCATTTGGTGCTCCTGAGGTTGCGCACATGGTTCACCAAGGTCTTGAGCCGGTTATACATGGCTTGTGGCACCTCCCCTTAGTGAAGCATGAAGCGACCGAGCTCCCCCTCGATCGTCTCCCGCTTGGTGATCTTGGTCACCTCGTCTCCTTCGTGCGCGGTCTTGAGCACGTCCCAAATCTCCTTTTCACTCTTCAACCCTTGCACCTTATTATACTCCTCTCGACTTAGAGAGGCGAGGAGTATAGTAGTGGCTTGGGAGTTGAAGTGTTGGATTTGTTCGACCTCCTCCAAATAGTAATCCTTGTCCCCCTTCTTTGGTACCTGCGCTCCATACTCAATAATATCCCATATGCTTTTGTGGAGTGAGGTTAGGTGATGCCTCATTTTATCACTCCACATAAAAAAATCTTCACCTACAAACATAGGTGGTTTTCCTAATGGAACGGAAAGTAATGGAGTGCGTTTTGAAATACGAGGATAGCGAAGGGGCATCTTACTATACTTCTTGCGCTCATGGCGCTTAGAAGTGGCGGATGCCGATTCCGAGCCGGAGGTGGACGGTGACGAAGAGTCGGTCTCATAGTAGACCACCTTCTTCATCTTCTTCTTCTTGTCACCCTTCCGTTGGGACTTGATGAAGGAAGAGGATTCCTCCTTGTGCCTGTGGCGGAACCGCCCGAATTATTCCAACTTAAGTGCCTAAGTCCCGCCTTAGAGGCTAGACCACACTTAAATGGGAATAACACATCAGTCCCTCGGATCTAGTCCGACGAGGCCACTAACAGGATCAAGTACCACGTACTCACTCGATGGTGAGGCACAGAGCAAATACAATAAAGCATAAAACCATACATTAAGGAGTATTAAATTTATTACATCATCATCGGAGTTTTAGCAAAAGTAGTAATCATAGTTAGGAATGCAACAGAATAAAACTAACGATAAATGGAGGGATGGGGAAGCCTGTCCCATCACTCCTCATGCTCCTCCTCAGCCGAGGTAGGGTCCCACTCGACTGTCCAACCCGGTGGCAAGATGGACGGCCAAGTCACTCCAGCAACCATGTCCTCCAGAGAACCTGTAAAATTATGCCACAAGCAAGGCTGAGTATACTAATACTCAGCTAGACTTACCCGGTGTGAGGAGTCTACTCCTCTACCTCTAGACATGCAGCTGTTTAACTAGGGGGTTTGCTTGCCAAAAGCACTAGCTGAGTCTAAAAATCAAGTTTTAGCTTTTTCAAGTTTTAGTGTGACTATCTTAAGACTAAATGTGTACCTATCTAATCATACATGGTATCAAACATTTAGCAATCAACAACTTTTGCCATAGCATCACATTTCCACTTGTTACTCAATGCAGTGCAATGGATCAAGCAGTCTCATTAGCTACGAGAAGCAGACGATTCGAATTGAGTTTTATCCTTGCAAGGTAAGCCTAAACCCACGACGTGGCGAGGCACTCCGTCCGCACACACATCAACCGTCCCCATCGATTCCCCGTAAGCAGAGAGGGGCTCACCGCCTTGGCGTACAATGCCTCACTGACCCCGACTGCTGTCGTGCAGTGACCGCACTTGCACCCACCATAACCAGAATGGGAGACCACGTCTCAGGTCGCATGAGGAGGGCAATCTGCTGCCAGGTTCACTCAGGTACTAGGCTTACCGATTTACCATATTTCTCGGTATGTGCTTAGTACGTTCAAACGCTTGACACAGGTATCCGCACGTTAATCCTTATTCCAATTTCATCTCGTAGACCACACATCCCCATGGATCCGTGTCCACAGACCGACATCAGTATGATATGAAAGTGATACAACCAATTTCCTGACCTCACGCGAGTGCTAGAAAATCAATCGACTTCTACCGAGATCCCTAATTAATAAAGCAGCTACTCGACCTAGCATACTAGTATCCATCTCAAAAGGAATCCTGAGATCATGCAACTAGGGGTTCAGTCAACTCTTACACTTAAGTGCATAGTACAAGCCTACAAAAAATAAGTGTAGTAAAATAATATATAGAACTGGTCATGTATAAAACCGGGGCTTTCCTTCCAAAGCTGGGGCTGGCAGATCCTCGATGGCAGGTTCTGGTGCTGGATCCTGGGCTACCTCCTGAGCAACTCCTTGCTCTGGCACGAGGATGTACTCTCCGTCAGCGAGGTTGCAATCTATCGAATGCAATGAGTAAGATATATGTATGCTATGATATGCAGGATTTAGTAACCATTTTGCTTAGTGAAGAAAAACTAAGTTAGTTGATAACTTAGGGTTTCCTTGTTATCAGAAGCTCTTAGTGGTTTATGCTTATCAATTTAGGTCTGAGGTTTTGCTTAGAGGTAAACATAGTGGATTAAGATTTGGATTGCCCTTTAAAGGTTCTATTAGGTATTCAAGGGTTTTGTTGTTTTGGTTAGGGCAACATTAATCTCCACTACTAATTTCTCTTTTTTTATTGTCTTTTTATGCTCTTAAGGGGTGTTTGAACTACAACAGTGATTTCAAAATTTCAAAAAATTCTGTAAAAATTACAGTGGGTGAATATTGGTCTCTGAAGTCTGTCCTATAAATTTGAGGTAAAAAATAAACAGAACATGCCCTGGACAAAAATAACAAAAGTTGGGGCAGAGGGGTCACTTTGCACTACAACTCTGATCTAGGTGTGGGTTCTGTACTAAGAGTTATTTTTGCTGGTATCTATGGGTAATAACATGCTTCTGTGCCAAAAATCATAAAGAGTTACTTAGTGATTATTCAGTTATGATTTTCTAAAGTTTAATGCCAAAAAGACACTTATAACTAACTTGGTATTTGAAAAAATATCAAACAATAGAACTTGTATTTTTCCTAGGTTCTTCTTAGCAAAAGAATAGTCATTCCTAAGGTAGGGGTGTTTTCTCCTTAGGATTATTTTCTTATGACTTTTCAAATTTTTCTTTATTTTTCATGAATAAATGTGAGTGTAATTTCCTTTCACTAGACTATGGTTCAATAGATTTTTCTTGTGAACTACATAACTTAGGCATGCTAGGAAAAATATGGTTTCCCCCTGGTTTCCCTTTTTAATCCCCTTTTTTAATTTTCCTAAGTTTGAGCATAAACAAGTTTCAGTGAATAAACCTTCCTTAACCTTGTATACTGGGGTATTTATTAATTTAAAATGGTGTAACTACTAGATTAGTGTCTCCACTATTTTTATTAACCCTGGTCTAATATTATTTCTATTTTTCCCTCTAATATTAAGTTTTGGGCAGTTTTCTTATTTAATTCAAAACTCTAGAAAATATTACAGAAACTATGGGGTTTATCACTTTTGCCTGATAGTTTATATTTCACAAAGTCTGGCAAAATTGGTTTGACTAATTTTGGATTATTATTTTTCAAGTTATGCATTTATTAAGTTCTCTGCAATATTTAAAAGAAAAGTAAATTCGAAATGGAAAAGAAATACAGATTTGCGCTGAAGTCCCTGGGTTTTCTCCCCCTTTTCTCTCACAAAACAGCCCTCGGTCTACTATTTGCATGAGTCACTGACCTTGCACAAAACCCCCTGGACTTAGCCTAAATCCAACCCACGATCCCTGGCTAGCTGAAACAGTACCCGTGGTAAAAATCACGGCGACGAGGCTTGCCGGCGGCAGTAGAGCTCCAGTGGGGTGGTCAGTGGTGTCGGGGAGGTCATGGCGATCACGTCGATTTGCGGGTCGGCGTCAGAGGTGGTCGGAGCTGCCCTGGCCACGAGCGCAGGCGGCGAAGGTCGTCGGCGGCTCCTGCTTCGGCCAAACCACGACGGTAGGGTTCAATTAAAGTGCACGAGGAGCTCCACGGGGTGATGTAGAGGCCATGCGCGCAATGAATTGAGAAATGGTGCAGAGGGTTACCCTGTCCACGTGCTCCGGTGGGCTCACGAACTCCGGCGAGCGTGATTACACTATTCCAGTGGGGCTGGTCCTCGGCTCAAGCTCGGGCAAGCTTCACGGCCTCCTGGGGAAGCTATCCGAGGGCTCAGATCAAGCGGAGGTGGATGGGAAAAGGTTTGGCCACGGTGGTTGCCCTCGGGCGGCTCTAGCGGGTTGCGGGGAGGTCGCCAGAGCTGCGGGCGAGCTCGGGAGAGTTAGGCGTGGTACAGAGGAGGCAACGGGGAAGATGGCCATGCACTAGGGTGGGCTTTATAGCCGTGGCGCGGGTGTGGGCACGGGGCGGCCGAGGTCGCGTGGGGGTTCGCATGCGGGCGTGCTCTGGGCGCGCCCCCGAGTGTCAGCCCACGTCGAACACGTGGGGGTTTACTTCTGCCAGGGTTCAACGGCCGATTTGGTCGACTTAGCGTGCAGATCTTAGCAAAACCCCCGTGTATGGTCTCTTCTCTGCACCAAATCCTACCTTTTAGATGTGAGTTCCAAGCAAAGATATGGTCGGGGTAGAGAGATATGGGGGTGAGAAGTTGGCTCTGTCCGAGCTGTCCACACCGAGACAAAAGCCATGCCAAGTCGTGCCAAATGGCTTAGGGTTGGGTTCAAACTTTTCCAGGGTGTTCTAGGGGTCTTTGGGCGCCATTTTGTCAATTGGGCCTTAAGGATTTGAGGTTGGGAACAAGGTGAACATGTTTGATCTTTGAAAGAGGGTCGATTTTGAACTTGAGAAAAACCTGATTTTTCCTTTATGCCCTTCTCTTTGGTGACCTTTTTGGGGTTTTTCTGAATTCTTTTTGGGGTCACTCTCTTTCTATTTTTTGTAGGGTATTAAGTGTACTACAACTTTTATAATTAGTTCAAGTCATGACAAGGTGGTTTACATAGCCTTTTTTCCATAATCCCCTCTAGGGCTCCATTTGCCTATAAGGGATCTGAATTAGGGTTTGAGTCATTCTCTTCTCTTTAGTGAATGATAAGGCCAAGGCATGACTTCTATGATGGGTTACACCTACTTAGGATCTTGATCCCCAAGTTTGGTGTCTTTTGCTCAAACTAAACCACATGTGATGATGGGTTCAATAGTGTAGTCTTGAGTGAAAACCCTAAGTAACACCTGGGGGTGTTACAGCCCTCCCCCCTTAAAGGAATCTTGTCCCAAGATTTTTTTTGTAGGGTCCTTCAGAGGGGGTACCAAAAAGGTGTGCTAGGGTGTTGCATATTCATCTATCCAAGTTTCTCTAGTTAACTACTCTTCGAATGTCAGTCTCTTTGCGACTTCAGAAGGAAGCCCTTTTAAAACCATTTTCCAGGTTTACAATACCTTTAACATCGAAGTTTTGCTTATATTTAGTTTCAAAGGGCAGGTGGGGGTGGGGTTTTTGGGGTTACGTACCAATTCCTTTGGGCAGAAAGTCGGGGAAGCGAGATCGTAGAAAATCCTCAGTCTCCCACGTAGCCTCTTCTACTGAATGGTGACTCCACTGAACCTTATACATTTTGATCGACCTTTCTCGTGTTGATCTCTCTTTTGATCCAATACCTTGACGGGGTGCTCCTGATAAGACAAGTCTGGTTCTATCTCCAATTCTGGTTCAGGTAGTACTTCCGTGGGTAAGCGGACACACTTCCGTAGCTGAGATACGTGGAACACATCATGAACTGCTGACATGTGGTGTGGCAACTCCAATTGATATGCTACGAGTACACAATTTGCTTTGATCTCATAGGGCCCAATGTAGCGAGGAGCTAACTTGCCCTTGATTCCAAACCTCTGAACACCTTTGGTGGGTGACACCTTAAGATAAACATGATCTCCCACTTCAAACTGTAGAGGCTTCCTCCTCTTGTCATGGTAGCTCTTTTGCCTGGCCTAAGCAGCTTCTAGGTTCTTCTTAATCACTTCGACCTTCTCTTCCGCTTCAAGTACCAAGTCAGGTCCAAATATTTCCCTCTCTCCCGCTTGAGACCAATTTAGTGGTGTCCTACACCTTCTCCCATACAAGGCTTTGAAAGGTGCCATCTTTAGACTGGACTGGTAGCTGTTGTTATATGAAAACTCCGCCAAGGAAAGGCACTTGTCCCAATTTTTACCATAGTGTAGCACACAGGCTCGCAACATATCTTCGAGGATTTGATTCACTCTTTCTGTCTGACCATCTGTCTGTGGATGGTATGCTGAGCTTCTTATTGCACGGGTCCCAAGTGACTCTTGGAGCTGCTCCCAAAAGCATGCCACAAACAGTGCTCCTCTGTCAGACATAATGGTCTTCGGAATTCCATGCAAACGCACTATTTGATCAATATAGATTTCTGCATACTTCTCTGTCTTGTGGGTGGTATGCACTGGCAAGAAATGAGTTGTCTTGGTCAACCTATCCACGATGACCCAAATAGAATCATGGTGTCGGGAGGTATTGGGCAATCCCATGATAAAATCCATGCAAATATCCTCCCATTTCCAAGATGGTATGGGAAGGGGCTGTAAGGTGCCTGCTACCTTCAAATGGCTGGCCTTGACTCTCTGGCAAGTGTCGCATTTAGATATATACTTAGCAATTTCCCTCTTCATTCTGGTCCACCAGTACAAAAGATCTGAGGTCATGATACATCTTGTTACTGCCGTGGTGCATGGAGAATTTTGAAAGGTGAGCTTCATCCAATATTTTCTTTCTGAGCTCGGGGTTCTTGGGAACAACCAATTGGTCTCCAAACCATAGAATCCCTTTGCTGTCCTGACGGAAGCATTTGTATTTTTCCGCCTTCTGTTGATCATTTCCTTAATAACTTGAACACCCCTTGTCACCAATCTGTGCCATGACTATTTGCTCCTGTAAGGTGGGCTCCACTGAAATATAACTTAAAGCACTGGAGGAAACGACTTCTATGTTCAGCTTGCACAACTCATCACATGGGGTGGTGATTCTGCATCCATATTCATACAATTGTACTGGGCTTTCCTGCTTAAGGCATCTGCCACAACATTGGCTTTGCCAGGATGGTAATGCACCTCCAAATCATTGTCCTTGATTAATTCTAACCATCTTCTCTGCCTCATATTAAGATCAGCCTGGGTAAAGATATATTTCAGGCTCTTATGATCAGTGTAAATATTACAGTGAGCTCCCATTAAGTAATGACTCCAAATCTTGAAGGCGTGAACCACGGCTGCTAACTCCAGGTCATGTGTGGGGTAGTTCTGCTCATGGGGTCTGAGTGCTCGAGAGGCATAAGCAATGACTCTGTTGTCTTGCATCAAGACACATCCCAATCCAGTACCCGATAGCATCACAATAAACCTCAAAGGGTTTGGTGTTGTCCGTCTGAGCTAGCACGAGTGCTGTGGTCAAATGTTGCCTTAGCGTATGAAAGGCCTTCTCACACCTCTGGCTCCATTCATACTTGACTCCTTTCTTTAACAATTAAGTCATTGGCTTGGCAATTCTGGAGAAGTCCGGAATAAACCGTCGGATATTACCCTGCCAATCCCAGAAAACTACGGATCTGCCATACTGTGGTAGGAGGCTTCCAATTCATCACTTCTTGTACATTCTCAGGATCAACTGATATCCCATCCTGAGAATTGTGTGACCCAAAAATTTAATTTCCCTCAGCTAGAAATCACATTTGGACAACTTAGCATATAGACGATGAGCACGCAGTCGCTGAAGCACGATGTGTAGATGCTCAGTATGCTCGTCTTCATTCTTGGAATAGACCAGAATATCATCGATGAAAACCACCACAAATTTGTCCAGCTCTGGCATGAATACCGAGTTCATCAAATACATGAAATAAGCCGGGGCATTGGTTAGCCGAAAGACATCACCAAGTACTCGTAAAGCCCATATCTGGTAGAGAAAGCCGTCTTCGGATATCATTGGCTCTTATTTTTATCTGATGATAGCCAGAGCGAAGATCTATCTTGGAGAATACTTTGGCTCCCACCAACTGATCAAACAAAACATCAATGCGGGGCAATGGATACTTGTTCTTGATAGTCATCGCATTGATATGGCGGTAATCGACACACAATCTCAGACTCTCATCCTTCTTCTTTACGAACAATGCTGGACATCCCCATGGTGAAGTACTTGGGCGAATGAACCCCTTGTCCAACAACTCTTGTAGTTGCTTTTTCAATTCCGTCAATTCTGCTGGAGGCATCCTATAGGGTCTCTTGGATATAGGTGCAGTTCCGGGTTGCAACTCAATCGCAAACTCAATGTCCCGGTCGGGTGGCATTCCTGGTATTCATCCGGGAAAACATCTGGGTAGTCATAGACACTGGGATTTTCTCAACAGGCGACTCTATCATAGTGAAGGCACATGATCGGGTGCATCCCTGGTTAGGTAAATATAAAGTAGTCTCGCCACAAGTAGGGGAGTGAATCTCAATGGCCCTTGCTGCAATATCAAGTACTACTTGATGCCTGGATAACCAATCAGTTCCCAATATAATGTCCACACTATCCAACCCTAAGATGAGAAGGGTGGTTCTAATCACAAGACTACCAAATTTTATAGGCACCTGCCGGTGATTTGATAGGTGGTAACCCTGCCTCCTAGTGTTGAAATCGTAATTCCCCCATTGGTGTGGTGAAAAGGTAACTGGAACTTGGCACTAAATTTAGTACTGATAAAACTATGTGATGCACCACAATAAAAAAGAATAATTGCAGGATAATTCAAAACGGAAAAGATACCAGTCATGACGGGTGCTCCCTCTGGAATATCAGCCATGGTGGTGAAGTTCAGCCTGCCTTGCCTCACTTGCACCTTCTGCCTCTTGCCTCGGTTCTGGTTGGAATTCTGTCCCTGCCTCTGCTAGTGCCTAGGGCAATTCTTGGCATAGTGTCCAGTGTTACCACAAGTTAAACACCTGTTGTCATTGCTCTGACAGTACTGCTGCTGCTGCTGTGGC